>NDFZ01004815.1:126738-175566 GCA_002192655.3 Mamestra configurata
AACGCCCGCCTCACAAAGCGCATCACACGTGGTCGTGTGTTGCCCTCCCTGAAGCAGTATAGTTTGCCGATGAGTGCCCTAGCCTCATCGATACGCCGCTCGATCCTGCACTGCCAGGCTGGTGCAGCAGGCTTCGGTCGTATAGCTTCGTCACAACTAGGAAACTTTACGTTTGCTATACGACATGCCGCAACAGCCCCGCAAAACAGGATTGAGTGCGTATCAACGAGGCTCTCGCTGCTTTCAAAGATGTTCTGCAGCAGCGAGTCCAAAGCACACACCAACGCCCTATTCTTTTTGTGCATAGGTAAACGTGGTAGTCGGGGCCTAAGTTCGGTCGGTGTCAATCTATACTCGCGAAGCGCATCCTCCAGTGCGCTCCTCAGTCTATCGTTGCACTGGCTACTTACCGTGACAACCCTATCATCTACCTCATCACTACCGTTGTTGGGCCGCGGTGTGATTGCGCCACTGGCTGGCGCCTGTACCACGGTCTGTGTTGGGGTCGAGATGATAAGGTTGCTCAGTACCTCTGAGCGCAGCCTTTCAAGTGCGGCATCGTCCAACCTGCAATTATGTTGGATGACCCGCACCTGATCCGACAATCGTTGGGCCGAGACGTTCACAGTTGGTTCCAGGTCCTGAAACAGAGACAGCATCCTGACACGATACGCAGTGAGGTTAGTTCCCCCCTCTGTAGACCCGTAATATGCGCGCATGACGTTCTCGTTCATGGACTGAGTCCATCGCATGCGCTGCACACAACCACCGGCAGCGGGGACCCGGCTCGGGGCCGGTTGGCCCCTAGATCCCAAGCTTCTCGGTGGCCGGCCTCTCCCCTGCCGACGCACAGGTGTTGGCGACGTCGGCGGGGAGAAATACTCGTCGCTCGAGCTCGACGCAACTGCAACCACCGGTGGCACTTGTGATCCAATGTCCGGCGTTGGCGAGGCGGAGCTGAGCGACGAGCCCGGGGGTGGAGGATGTGCGCGTCGGGCAGCTGCTCTTGTTATCATACTCCAAGTTTCATTCCATCATTCCTCGTAGTACGTACGTTAAACGTAGGTATAGGTAGTCATAGTCATTCAATTTTCATAATGACATATGTCATCAGTCTGTACTATTATTAATATAAATTTAAATAATAGCTTTTCATTTCTACCTTCGTTACACTCAAATCATATTCATTATAAATTTCTCTACGGGTTCAATTCCCGTCCGTGGAAATAACGATTTCTACAGCGCCTTATTTAATTTTTTATGTGTACAATAATAGTATTAAATTCTGTTCTTTATATTGAAATAGGTTTTGATTCCATTTAACGCCGTCTTAAACAAAAAATATATTAAGTAACCTTGCAAAAGTTTCTCATAAAAAAATATGAACAAAGATTCAAGCAGTTAAGTTTGTCTGGAACTTCCAAACAGGATAAGGACGTCAGAAGATAAGCCTGAAACAAGAAGAAGCTTAAGAAACTATTTTGACGAAAAACTTGAACAACTATTCTGCTGGCTCTAAGATTCCTCTATCTATTTTTCTTGTGCCTATTAAGTGACATGGAGAGACGGGGCCCAATGGCAACGTCAATTTTTCTGGTCGTAGCTTGGAACCCACATTGTCTTAAATAGTTCATCATCACGACTCTTAAACGGTGTAAAGTAACGTCGGCAAGCAATCGGCATTTCTTAGAATAAAATTAATCAAAGACTTGTGATATCCGCCCGCATCGCACTGGTAACCACGAGGGTTTGCATCCGTGCATTAAGAACGGATTTATGCTGATCGATGATGCTTATACTTTTAACTATATGATTTACTAGGCACATCTTTGGCACTTCAGATTGGGATAAAGTATTCTGTGTATTAATCCAGGTAATAAACTGTATGTTTTATTTTTAATAATGACAAGCTGGCTCGCGCAACTTTGTCTGCGTCACATATTGCAACATTTTTTATTGATGCTCCGCTCCTATTGGTCGTAGCGTGATGTTATAAAGCTTAAAGCCTTCCTCAGTAAATGGGCTGTCCAACACTAAAAGAATTCTCGAGGAGTTCCTGAGTTTAGCACGTTCAACCAAACAAACAAGCAAACTCTTCAGCTTTATAATATTAGTATAGATACGCTCACGTTTGACCACAATCTCACCTGATGGATAGTGATGATGTGGTCGACGATGGAACACGCTGGCCTAGCAGTAGCCTGTTCACTCTTGACTTAAAGATCCCCAGGTTGTAGCTACCAGAAAACACAGACTCGGTTAGAAAATTCCACTCCTCAGCTGTACGTCTGGTTCTGATCTCTTCAGTAGTATTTAACTAACAAACTAAACAAACTAACATTCATTCATCCATTTGCACCAACTTTCACGTCCTAACTAATATTATAAATGCGTGAGTTTGTTTGCTACGCTTTCACGCCTCAATTGCTGAACCGATTTTGATGACGTTTGGTTCAGAGATAGAATTAACCCTATTTTTAAGGATGGGAAATCATCAAATGACTCCTTCCTCTCTGGGTGAAGCGGAAGGGAGTGTCAGACTCTTACTGACTAAAAACCATCCGTGTTCCTCCCAATACCTTTTGCGTTCCAGGGCCGCGGTGACAGAATGGAACCTGGAGACTGTTAATAAAGTCATTAAAGACGGTTAATAATACAAGTAGGATAGTACAGATTTTTCTAGTAAAATCCATCCAAAATCCACATCAGCCACTACAAAATCAATCAAATCGATACTCACCTTAACAAATCCAAAATATCAACTGCTTAACATTCCACGCGGCTCATAAACTGTCAACTGTGGCATACACCAGCGTATTGTTATCGTTGGCGGACTGCCAATGATATGTCATTTAGTGCCACACTGCTTCGTGGCAATACTAACACTAGACTGAGGCTGAAATACCTGCTGTTTGTACAGTTTTGTGTAAACTTTTGAAGGATTGAACTACTCTAAATGCCTTTATTTAGTTTGAAGACTATGTAGCGGCATCAATGCCACATGAAAAACTAAGAAGCGAAATTTGTACGGCAATAAAAAGAACCGCAACGCCATCTATCCTGTCAGTGACAAATTTACAACGAAACGCTGCATCGCGCAAGCATAGTTTTCCTTGCGATTTGAACATGTACAACAGTCCGAATATCAACTATCGCGCAGTTGCCCCAGACACAACAACCGTCTGGTCGGAGGATCCTCCCTTTTCAGTGGAAGTGTGCGGGACTTTACTCTGTACCGCATCCCTCTATAACTATGTAAAACAATCTTAGAATAATAAAAAGTATATTTCTGTTCTTTTTATTATTATTCTAAGATTGTTCATTGAACATCAAAAACTTCACACACGGCACACTGCATTGCAGCGTTGCAATACTGTTACTTTTACCGAATAAAGATTAGCCCATTCTCATACAAACACACACACAGACCTGTCACAGGAAGAGTGGGGTTACAGTTTGCAGATGTCCCAAAAAATTATATGTGCTCGATGGGACCCAAACGGCGCGATAATAAAACTCCTAAGGTTGTTAAACTACTTTTCACAAGCTTTTATTTAACTTGCACTGATCGTACGTAAGTATATTTGTAAGATGTCTGTCAAAACTTGCAAACCATTTTTCGACCATTTATTGGTATCTGATTGAGCTGAAATTTTACACAAACCTTTATTTCTGATGCCAACACAATGTGCAATACTTAATATTGTTATAATTTCAATATGGCCGCCGCTCCAAATGGAGGATTACATATTTTTTCTCAACTCCTTTAATATGGGTATCAAACCAAAGGGCAGAAAACAATAAAGTTAATAGCATTACATTAAATTAAATATGGCCGTTAAATAAAATCTTGTTTTAAAAATATACCTATTAAGAATGACATAATAATATCATTATATCGGAGGGTAACGCTCACCAACAAAATAAGTGCTTTATAAGAGTAAGCATACATCAGTATCAACTGGACAATGGACTCACATATACTTTCCAGCATAGCACGAGTTTAAACTGTGTTCAAAATCATGTGTATCCAGTCACTTCACAAAGATCGTTAAACTGCTTTACCTCGGAGGCACTCAGATCAGCTTGCAAATTGGACATAAATCTAATCTCTCTAATAACACGTCGTTGAGTGCAATTCCCTGCCACTCATGCCATATATTTCCAACTAGCAGTACTTATCGGTTATTACGTATTCAGGGTGTTCCAGAACTGCGTGGTCATATTTAAGGGGGGTGCTTGGTAGCTGAAATACATTAAAGAAAAGATAGAGATAAGAAAGAAATCGACCACAATATACAACTAAAAGTCCCAAATCACGTGAGATCTTGATTATAATTATGTATACCCAAACAACTTTATCAATCCCTTAATTCTCTAAACCTACCTTCAAGTACTTACCAACTACTGCCGAAATTAGAGATATTAAACACGTGCAGACTAGTAAGAAAGTTCCTGCAATGTGAATCCGATAACCCGCATCAAAACATCCATGCCAATACGCCCCCATCTATCATACAGCCATACTGCATCTACTATTATCCCAATTGATGAACACTTGGCTTAGGCCCGTGCCATCAGAAGCAGTAATGCTAGCAAAGGAGGAGGCAGGCCGCATGAGGGAGAGACAAGGCCTTCGCCCAACCGCCGCTACAGAAGACGCCCCCGGCCGTCGGGAGTCGCAGGGTGATCCCCGGCCACCGTAGGCGCAGGCTCGCGGACGGCGAGCGTTGTGTGGCTCGCTGTCTGGTCATAACCAGGCCCGGGTCGATGGCGCGTTGTGTTCCAAACGCGCCTCAAAGAGATGCCAGCATAGGAGATGGGGCCCGCTAGGGCCAGAGGTGTTGCGAAATTTGTTCGAAAAGTCACCGCCGCCGGGCCTGGAATGCAAAGGGCTTTAGAAGGAACCCGGATGGGTTTAAGCCAGTAAGAGTCTGTCACGCCATTCCACTCCACCTAGAGCGGAAGAAGACATATTCTTCCCGGTTTGCCGAGGAAAACCCAATGACAAACAATAATAATAATAATAATTGTTTATTTGCTAAAAATAGTCCTCTACATTTCCTTATGGTCCATATTAATAGCCAGGATACATAAATAACAAGAATAAGACGCAATGGAAGCATTTTGCTTATGAATTCCATGTTAGGTCGAACTTTACAAACAAAAATAAGATAAATTTACTAACAATACTAACAGCATTTGTAATGTAAACATTAAGGTAACATTTGAAATAAATAAGGCTTTTTTATTATAATTATAAGAGAGACAGAGAGGGCAATTTTAAGTTTTCTATAGTAACGAAAAAATCACTGGTACTTGGTATATTGCGTTTGCATATTAAGTTACATTCAAATCGGTTCATTAAGTTCCAAGATTAACATGAAAGTTTATATGAAAATATTAAAATTCATTTTCTTTCAACGTGCGTGGGAGGCACCGCTGCTTAACCCACCCACCGAACTGTAGCTGACGTTCATAGAGTTTCATGATACAACTCTCTGAAGTATTTTAAAGTTATCGCCCGAGAGGAAATTATTATAAAAATTGTACCCTGGTTCGCGGACTATGAGAAGAGCCGAAGGCAGAGTGGCCTGGCCGTGCAAATATTTCCTTAATATTGAAAACAGCTGATATCGTCATAGCCCGAAGAACTGCTAAACTTAAGTGGCAGTGAGCAGGCACATTGCTCGCAAAACAGAGGGGTAATTCTACTAACTTTTAAGCAACTTCCACATTCGCATCTCATTCGTAATCTGTCAAAAAAGCCTCAATTCCCCTACATTTTTTAAAAGATTTTGAATGTGATGCGAATGCGAACATTTTTAAACAAAAAACTTTTTACAAAAAAATACAATCGACTTCCAAATAAAAAAACACTACAAACTGTACACTGTATATTTTTGTAAAAAGTTTCTTATTTTACACTTTTAAGTGATACCCCCACAACTAACAACACCACTGGAAAGTCACCGGAAAGCAAAACACGCAATTTCGTTTACTTGGATAATATATTTTCTATTTTCCAGCTATAAAAAATAAATTTTCAAATCGGTTCATAAATGACGGAGTTATGAGATAACACAATAAAAAAAATAAAAAATTGAGAACCTCCTCCCTTTTTGAAGTCGGTTAAAAATTAGTAGAATTGGCACTGACATTATCGATGAGATCGATGCTGCATTGGAAGGCCTCTAACAAAATGGATAACCTGGTGAATGGCACTGTATGCGAGACGCACAGGACCCGATGATGGGCTGATACTTGGGGGAGGCCTATATGTCCAGCAGTGGCCGTTATCAACGAAATAATTTATTAATTTATTGATAGGAAACTCAACAGCTTTTAATTTTACAACGTGCAAGATATCAAGACAAGAAACTCCATAGTTACTCGTTTCAAATATAAGTTTTACAATATTTTGTATACATACATTGATAAATTGATTACATTATGTGAGCACATTGCACCCAACATTACCCTAATATACAGCACACACTTATATACTAATAGGTATGGTATCAATGTCAAATGGGGTTCTGAAGCCTATTATAGAGTTACACGCCATGCATTATAATGAAACTAGAAAGTAAAGGGAAATGTAGCTTAACCTTTTGAACGCCATTGTCACGTATACATGGCAATCAAGCGCGTGCCCTGTACGCCAAACGTCACAAATATGTGACAAAAAGTACGGCAAACCCGGAACGCAAACCCGGCGTGCCCCCAACGCCAAGCCTTGTGGCTTGGCGTTGGGGGCACGCCGATGCGTTTATGCTCTGGCGGTCAAAAGGTTAAATATTGTAGCAAAAAAATTGGTGGTAATAAAATATTAATTAAAAGAAAAGGAAAATATAACAACTGATAAACAATATACGAATATTATTCACTTACTGGTGAGTATTTTAAAATAAATTCATGAAGATGAAGATGACACCATTAATTCAAAACGCATTTATATCTAAGTTAAACTCCAATATGAACTGATCTATTTATAAGATATACGCTTGACTTGTGCTGGCCCGTAGCTGTCGCACGGTAGATTACGGTTACGAGCTACGAGACGTTTGTAGTTTGTGCCAGGAGTGATCTGCCACGCTCGTTTTCGCCTTTCTCTAGGAACGTTGACACTTTATTAAGCTATGATTTTGTTAGTCATAGTTAGAAGATTTTGTGTTTGAAAATAAGAGGAAAGTGGGTGATCCGAGTTAAGTTCATCTTGATGAAATTGAATCTGCCTACAACAGTCTTAAAGTCATCAGCTGGGCATATTCTTAACCCTTTTTTTTAGAAGGAGAAATCATTAAATGACTTCTTCCTCCCTGGGTGGAGTGGAAGGGCGTGTCAGACTCTTACTGACTAAAAGCTATCCGTGTTCCTTCTAAAGCTCTTTGCGTTCCAGGGCCGCGGTGACTCTTTCGAACATATTCCGCAACCCTGGCAGGAGAAAGTCTTATCTCTAAAAACCGTTTTCCGTAGCTTTTTCTTAAATTATACAATCCTTTCTACTATTATAATTGCCATGGTGGTTCTGTATGGTGTCGGACGTAAAAGAATAGTACCATCCCATCACTTCCCATGGGTGTCGTAAGAGGCGACTAAGGTACTCACCAGAGAGTCGGCAGTCATATTATTTATTAACACTTTATGCACAAGTAAAATCACTGTGTGTGTGTATTATCTGTGCATTGCAATAGCCAACCCGCCTGCCTAGTGTGGCGATTCTGGCAAAGTCCCCCCTTTGGGGAAGGCCTGTGTCTAGTATTGGACGTCTTTCGCCTGATATGATGAAGATCATCATCTTCATGCCCTTTTTCCACGTCACCTAAAGTTGGTGCAACACGTTTTTCCTTCCACTCTCCCCTCTGTCACTACATACGCTATCATTAATTCCCTCCTCTTTCAAATCATTCCCTCCTCACACAATCTACCATTTTTCCCTTGGCTTCCCTCTTCCTCTCATCATTTATATTCATTCCTTGATCTAATGTAGCAGTATATTATCTCACAACTTTAACCAAATATTTCCAAAATTATCTATAACTCTTATTCTATCACTCGTTGTTTCGGTTAACCGATCTTTGATAAGGCACTTCATCAGTGTTAATTACTGAGCACTAATAATATTCTGGGTCCTTAGATCTTGTCTAATAAAATAATCAAACCTAAGACCACATTGGTCCGTACATTTATTATTTCTGTGCCAATAGGAGACTACCCACACGACAAACGAAAAGGTTAGAGCCCAAACAAGTATTTATTACGACTGTTAAGTAATTAGATTCAAATGATCTGTTAACTTCACATCAAAGGGGTAACCTTTTGAAGTGAAGCCTTAAGTTCACTAGACTGGAAGAAAATGTCAAACAAATGAAATAATTAAACAAATTATTTTGCTAAAGCGTACCGGGTCAGAACAAGATATTTTCATTTGGATTCGTCGTTATCTTAATAATTACAGTGGGTAAATAATAACAGCTGCACGGGTCGATCTTCGAGGTAAAGCTATGCTTATCGACGTCGGTCTGTGGATGGGTCTGTCACCGGAAAATGGCAAACTCGGTAAGAATATAAAATATCTTGAGAGATTGTAAAGTCTAGATAAATTGACAACTTATAAATTGGAATACTTTTTTACGCATCAAAATTTGATAGTCCATAATCTCTCGAAGTCATTCCGAGAAATTGTGGACTGACATAAAATGGTGGCAATCGGAGCACAATTTATCCTTTTTCATGTAAATAATAGTAAAACTGGAAACAAGGTGCATTGGTCTATTCAGAGAAAATAAAGACCAATGAGGAGCCACGTTTCCAATTTAACTATCACACCAAAACAGGTAAATTCTAGACCTAGAGCTGGTTGGTCGCCAGTTTAAATCAGTCCAGGATTTCTCGGAACGCACGTGGTTATAATAATAATAATAATAATATCTTGGGACAACTCACACACGGTCATCCGATCCCAAACTAGGCAGAGCCTGTACTATGGCAACCAGACAACTGATAAACATACTTATATATTTCTAAATACATACATATTATACACAAATTACACCCAGACACAGAACAAATGATCATGCTCATCACACAAAGATTTGTCCTGGGTGGGAATCGAACCCACGANACAAATTACACCCAGACACAGAACAAATGATCATGCTCATCACACAAAGATTTGTCCTGGGTGGGAATCGAACCCACGACCTCCGGTTAAGCAGTCAGGGTCACTAACCACTCGACCAACAGGCCAGTCGCGGTTCATATTCATATTCATTTATTGCGTTCCACAAGGTAAAATAAGATGTTTACAAAGCTTAGAGCAAAGAACCTTTGTAGACCCTGTAAGGGCACAGCAAACATTATTGTTACTACAAACTAATTATAGAATAGAAGATTTTGATTCGTATAATTGCAGAACAAATGTTCATTTGACAATTTATCGAGAGTTTACAACCTCTCAAGATATTTTGTTATCTTATGTAGTTTGCAATTATCCGCTGACAGATCCATTGCATACCAAGACTCCCCCGTGCCTCAGAAAAGTCCCGGCTGTCATTTGAAGATATTTGACAAGCGTTACGGAGAGTCAGAAGTTAGAAAATCTCAAACCAGTCTTAGCCAAGGGGTATCATGTTACCCAGTTACTGGGTTTTCAAGGTCAGATATGTAAAATACCTACTCATCTGATTAAGCTTTGCTTTGTGTAATCTATTTATCATCACCACTGCTCTCAATACGATGAGGAATTCAATATCAGACTTGTGACATTTGCGAATCTATACTTTGCTTCCGAGGGTGTTTACAGCCCTCTCCCTCTCATAGAGAGGATGTCTATGTCCCAATAGTAGGGTCATTATAATTTAAGCTGATAATATATTTAGTTTTTAGCGGCATCAATGAAAAACAAAGAAGCGAAATTTGTACGGCAACAAAAAGAACCGCAGCGCCATCTACGACGAACTAACAACGAAATCCTGCATCGTGCAAGCAAAGTTCTCCGTGCGATTTGAACATGTACAACAGTCCGAATATCAACTATCGGGCAGTTGCCCACCAGACGCAACAACTGTCTGGCAGGAGGATCCGCCCAGTTTCAGTGGAGGTATGCGGGACTATACCTCTATTAGTTGTTTAAATCTTCATGCACAAAGGTACAATAGCGGACTACATGCCTTGGGCGTTTTCTCAGTCAACCAAAGGTGCTGGATCGATAGCATGGCAGGTGCATTTATTTAAGCGGGGAATACAAAGAAAAAATAGATTGAAAGCTAAGGAAACAATATCCGAAAAATCCGAAAACACTACTTAAAAGCTTGTCATTCTTAGTTGTTCTTCGTCATGATTATTATGAATTCACTAAATCAGTAAGATTATTAAATATAGTATTTATTCATTTATTATTTTAGCATATATATGTATTTTATTTGTATAATATATATTATTTGTGTATTCTTTCCGAAACAAAATTCTATTTGAAATTTTATTTTTATTTGTTGTAAACCTACCACAATGTAGTCTTTTTAACCCAAAGGTTGACTGGTAGAGTATGCCTTGATGCATTAAGTTCGCCCATGTACCACTATTGTACATTAAGTTTAAAAAAATAAATAAATGTAGGGTGTCTGAGAAGTTTATATTTAAGGGTGATTTTGTGTATCTGATATACAGTAAAGGAACGACTAAAAAAAAAAAACAAATCACGTTTCAAGCAGTTTAATATCATAAATAGTGGCATCAAATCCGTAATTGAACAAAAATTATATGTCCTTTTGCTTTTGACCTAATTTATTTGGTAAATACTTAACTAACTATAAACACTAGAAAAAAAAATAAAAACTCCTAACTAAATTAACCCTAAAATGTGGCTTCAAAAAATTCATCCGCATCGCTGTCGACTGTAAGTGTACCCAAAAGACTGGCGGCATTGCCACGTATTTATTAGAACAGTTTGAATATCTATATAAATAAATGTTTTTTCATTTATTTGGGGTCAAGCAGCATCTTTTCCCAGCACAGTATTCCCTTCCTTTCGAACCCTGTCATCCGTCAAACAGTCTGCTCAATGTGACATGAATATAAGGTCATAGATTTTCGTAGAATTTGCATCCTTCCCACGTTCGTGATCTGAATTGAACAGTACGGTCAACATATATCATCCCTGAAAACCCTTAATTTATTTTTGTATGCTAAAGAATTTGAATTTAAAATAGAGCACAATGTGAATAATCCGGAGTTTTTTCTTTTTAATCTGTTACAATTCACTTTCACCATTTTGAGTATTATGTTTAAAGTCTCTTATCTTAACTTAATAGCAGTTTAAGTTGCCTTAACGTTCCAGGGTCTACCAAAATTCATCAGAATCGGCTCGATGTATAGGCAGATGATGAATAATAATATCTTGGGACAATTCACACACGGTCATCCGATCCCAAACTAGGTAGAGCCTGTGCTATGACAACCAGATAATTGATAAACATACTTATATACTTTTAAATACAACATATTAAAGACAAATTACTAGGCCAGTCGATGTCGAGTCGATGATAAAGGTGTGAACGCGTAATTAACAAACGATAGTTAGGGTTTACTGAGTCAGTCTGGTCAGTAAATCTGCAATAAAATCACAATTTTTAATAATTTAATTGTATAAAAAAAAATCACTTCAGCTACCCATTTCATAAGATTTAACATAAAATTCAATTAAAGATTTAAAAAATTATGTGTGAATTTTGCGAATGCAAGATTTCGAGTTCTATTTCTGTAACAATAACGTGTGCATGTTTAACCCATGTGCTTAACTACTTAACGTTTTCAACCTGAAGAAGGTTTTAAAACCCTTCGCTCGACGGGAGGCTTATAAAAATGACACCTACAGGCTTTCGGAGAAAATACACTTTTTAAAATAATTTTCATATTGTTTGTTGAAACAAAAACTGGATACTTAAATTATTTCGTGTTTCTTTGTTTTCAATTTACATTTTATAATGTTGTTCTATCATCCCACGGGTCTTTGAAATCTTGTTTAAATATAGGGTCCGTCAGTTTTGAATATATTTATGATCGCAAAAACTAAAATTATTCATAGAATTTTTGGTGTGAAGTATCTTTTGAATAAGTATTTTAATAGACTGGAAAAAAGTTTACACTGATACTTATTAAAAATACGTCATTATTTCTAACTTTTTGATGTGGATATTTTGGAAGCAGTGTTTTTACTGTGGATAATTTTATGTATCGGAGCTCCAGACATTATATTTTTCAACAAACTTAAAAAAGGAGGTTGTTCTTAATTCGGTTGCATTTTTATTTTTATTTTATTTTTATGACATGACTCCGTCATTTATGAACCGATTTGAAAAATTCTTACAAAATGTGAAAGGATATACTTTCCGATTGGTCCCATAGAAATTTGATCAAAATCGGTTCAGTAGTTTGGTTTGTAAATCCAAATAGCTGGAAAAATACGCGATTCCGATGATATATCATCCAAATAAACGAAATTGCGTATTTTGCTTTCTTGTGACTTTACAGTTGTGTTGTTAGGTGTAAGGTACTACCACAAACCGACTTCCAAATAACAAAATACAAACTTTAAAATAACTTTAATTTCGAAAAACGGTGTCAAAACGAAGATACAAGTAAAAACACCGACTTCCGATTTTATTTTATCACTGCCCAGCTGATGGAACTTGATAATGTTGTTGGCAATGGAGAACGCTGCTTAGAAGTAATGTATTCACTCTTGACTGCTTAGTTGTATGCACTATGAAATTATTTCCAGAACGTTTTGTGCGTATGGGTGAAATGTCTTTTTTTTAAGGTTTGAAAATCATCAAATGACTTCTTCCGCTCTGGGTGGAGCGGGAGGGCGTGTCAGACTCTTACTGACTAAACCCATCCGTGTTCCTTCTAAAGCCCTTTGCGTTCCAGAGACGCTGTGACTCTTTCGAATAAATTCCGCAACCCTGGCAGGCTCTGGCCCTATCTGGCTTCGTCTCCTATGCTGACATCTCTTTGAGGCGCGCGTGCAACACGACGCGCCATCATCCCGGGCCTGGTGGTGGTCGGACAGCGAGTCACCCAGCGCTTGCCTTCCGCAGGCCCGCACCTACGGTGGCCGGGGATCGCTTGCGACTCCCGACGCCCGGGGCGTCTTCTTCTGTAGTGGCGGTTGGGGCGAAAGCCTTGTCTCTCCTTCGTTAGCATTACTGCTTCGCAGAAGCAGGTGACCGTTTCCCAAGCCTCCCCGCTCCGGACCACGGCCAAGTAGCCCAAGCAGGGCAGACCTCCAATGGGTGGAATGTCTACCAGTATAAATGTATTACAATAGTTCCTGTTCAAAAGGTGACTTTAAATAGAAAATGATTAAAGTTTGCTCCACTTGTACTTTATATAGTTGTACCTTTGAAACTAATTAGAGTGAAATGTTTTGTTGTTGGTACTAAGTTGTTCGCTCATGACGACGATTGTTTAATTGTTTTATTATGTTTAAACTTTTAAAGCCATGTTTTCATTTATCTAGGTAAGTAAGCGTCCTTATTTTGTCTACTGTGGACTAATCATATTTTTTGTAGTGAAAACTGCTTCAAACGTCAAATTAAGCCAGTGCACGATTCGTAGTTTTCCTGTGGAGAAGAACCTGCAAACACTCCATAGTTTCTCTTTAAAACATACATTTTTAATTTAGCCGACTTCAAAAAAAGGAGGAGGTTCTATGTTCGACTGTATGTATTTTTTTATCTATGTTCACCGATTTCAAAAATCTTTCTTTAAATGAAAGAGTGTACTCCTGAGGTGGTCTCATTGGCACCAAGTCAGTATCTGATGATGGAATCCCAGGGAAATCGAGGGCAACCCTCAAATTTTAAAGGTATAAACAAAAATTTATCACATACTTTCTAACGCAATTCAGATAATTGTGCCTGGTAATCAACATCTTATCTTGCTGAGCTAATGATGGAAGGTATAAGCCAGGATCTGATGCTGGGATTCCAGGAAAAATGTTTGTGCAGCGATATTTTTACCCATTGTCAACCAATTTTGATGATTTTTCTGTTGTTTAGAAGAGTATTTTTACGAACTGGTCCCGTTTCAATTTTAATATACTCAATATTTCTTTCACAGGTATGAGATAACAGTTATGTAGACCAGTCAACAGAGTACCAAGTAAGTAAATAATGTGTATCTAAATAGATAGTAATATATGAGTATTTGTAGTCTACATTGTTCTCATATTCAAAAGAACATTAACGGGGTGTTATCCGAATTTTAGCTGTTGGAAAATCAATGTTAAATGGTCAAATACATAAATTTAAGCCCGGAAAAAAATATGTGAGTGATACATCCTTATTTTAGTGAAATGAGTACCTCAGAACATAAAATATTATCATTTTCTCCATATAAAAAATTGAAAAAAGGTCGGTTTCGAAACCATATTCAAGATCATAATCTAATTATATCATAAATGCCGTTATCGTCTAATCTAAACGCGTTATATAAATAAAAAAAAAACAATGTGTAAATGTACCCTTGGTGCAACAATTGACCACAATGTACCAGAGTTACTGTCATAAAACGTAAACCGTAACGATAAAATGTAACACAGAAGAAATTATGTCTAAAAGAAATACAGTTCAGTAGATTAACTGCAATTTTACACATTCCGGCGGGAGGTCGGCGATCATCGGCAGGACATCGTAAAACATCGTCGTGTTGAACATGAGGGGTCACCGGCAGAGGTAGTGTTTTAACAGGGCCGAATAATTCAGCCTTAATTTTTTATTATTATTATAAGACTCTGATTGTGGACATCTTACAAGATTTTGATTTAAAACATCGCCCAAATATACCCACGCCACCGCTATGGCCGATCCTGTAGATATCTTGTTATATGAATAAGCAATGTAGCAGCGGATTGGCCTGAACTCGAGATGCATCTCACGTATCCAGGGGCATTCCATTGGTGCTCTAAATGGAATGCCTTCATAACACCATTCAAGTATGCCATCTCCCACATTCTAAGTAATTTCCTCCACTTGATTGAGCCGCCCTCAATCAAATTCAATAGTAGTAGATTTACATATTATGTATAATAATAATAATAATAATCTTTATTGTCCAGAAAAATACATGATTCAATCAGATAAATCACTGGTCTCCACACTAGGATTCCCTGTGTCGTGGAGGCCAGTCTCTTTCATCATGGTTCATAAAATACAATGGAATATATCGTAATAATATGTCTAACAAAGAAAAAGCTAAACAAAAACAAAAATTATAAGGGGTTATAGCGTCTTGCAGTAAGTGTGTAGAAAAGTGAGAGTCGTGTGGTGTTGGTGTGTGTATGTTTGTGTCTGTGTCTGTGTGTGTGAGGGTGTGTGTGTGTGTGCGTGTGTCGTGTCTCAGAAACGAATAGATCATGATAAAATGTAATAAATGTTTTAAAAAGTATTTAATAGTTTCTCCGTGTCGCCGTAATCCAGATCTTTTAGGTAAGTTTTGATGTCAGATTTGCATTTCAATTTTGTCATATGTAATAAATTAATTTTGTCGTTTATTGTAAAGGAACGGCCCCATGTAGTGAGAGCACCTTTTACCAAAATCAAGCCTACGCTTTGGTTTACGCCATCCGGGCTTTCTTCGGGAATGCACTTGGGATTCCACTTTCACTAAAGCCTCTTTATGGAACCTTAGAGCTACGGCCATAATGTAAATCTGTCGGACGCGCATTGCACTCGTTTCTTGATACAAGATATTTGTTGGAAATCGCCTTGGTTTTTTAGAAGCTACTTTGAGAACGGCTCGTTGTGCGCGTTCCGCTCTTATCAAATGTGTCTTTGGTGCGACCCCCCAAGCGGCTATACAGTAGCTAAGAAGAGATTCGCACAGAGTGTGATATATCATCTTCAATATCTTCGCGTTTGCAATCTGACCCATTCTCTTAAAGACATGTAGCAGCTTCCTAACACGTCCACTCACATGCTCTATTTGCTTTGTCCAGGTGAGGTTTTTGTCAATGTAGACACCAAGGTATTTTATATGAGCTACCTGTTCAAAGCACGGGCATGAACATTATGAGTTTTAAAGAACTTTATTTCTCATAAGACCATAGATTCACAAAATATATACAAAAATAAATACCTACAGTTTTAGCTTAGTATGACAAGTTTCATAATATTATAGCTAAAATGTTATTTTACAATCTGTTGAACAGCATTGAATTTCAAATACTAGTGACTGTAAATATGCGACTTCAGTTTTTTTTTTACTAAATAATATTTTCTTTTCTCGATTTGAGAGGAATAATTATAATAAAATAATAATAATATCTTGGGACAACTCACACACGGTCATCCGATCCCAAACTAGGCAGAGCCTGTGATATGGCAACCAGACAACTGATAAACATACTTATATATTTCTAAATACATACATATTATAGACAAATTACACTCAGACACAGAAAAATTATCATGCTCATCACACAAAGATTTATCCTGGGTGGGAATCGAACCCACGACCTCCGGTTTAGCAATCAGTTAGGGTCACTAACCACTTGACCAACAGGCCAGTCAAAAATATGGACTAAAGAAGAATATTCTTTATTAGATACCAAAAAAGTTACAAAACTGTTCCTCAATAAATTTCGATTTTAAGGGTAGGAAAAACGGTGGTCGTATCGTTGACAGTATCTACCAGAACCGTTGGATGAACCGAAAGAAACTTTCCAAAAGAAATAAAAATGGGCCTAATGCGAGTTAGACTCGCGTGCAAAGGATTCCAATAAATCTCATTTTTAGGGTTCCGTCCCTCAGTGGGCAAAAACGGAACCCTAATACGGTCACTTTGTTGTCCGTCTGTCTATCTGTGAGTCTGTCAAGACCTGTTTCGCAGGAATGCGTGGAGGAATCAAGCTGAAATTAACATAAAATACTCAGGTCTGCTACCCCTTAGAGCAGTGAAAAAATCAAACTTTTAAGTCAACTCATTCTACAGATAAAGCCATTAATGCTCCATTAATGCTCCGTTTATGGCGCATTATTTGACGCTCGTAAGGGAATCAAAACCTATAGGTTACTTCCTGTTGACCTAGAGTCATGAAATTTGGCAAGATGATAGATCTTAATAGTACAAGAAAATGTCCGAAAATTGGGAATTTGTTGTTTTATCATACAAAAATTTCATGCGATAACAAATAATTGATCGCGACGTACATTGATGTATCCGTAAGCAAAGTTTACTTAGTTTCTACCAGGGTTGCAGAATTTGTTCGAAAAAGTCACCGCGGCCCTGGAACGCGGAAGGAACAAGGATGGGTTTTAGTCAGTAAGAGTTTGACACGCCCTTCCGCTCCACCCAGAGCGGAAGAAGTAATTTGATGATTTCCAATCTTTAAAAAAAAAAGGTAAAGTTTAATCGGAATAAATTGAGACTCGATGGGAACCCTCGGTGCGCGAGTCTGACTCGCACTTATCCGGTTCTTTTAACATGTTACCACGTACTAGAACTTCCTCGCCATACATTGAGGTTTTGAAATTATAGACTTTTTACAGTAATGGGATACATATGTGACCCTAAAAGGGTTCTGTTTTTACGAATGTTTGGACCTCTAAAAAAGGGTTAGTCGTGTGAAGTGGAGAAAGATTCATTCAAATGGTTATGTGTCGACTACAAGAAATCTTGGTCAAGTAAAATTAGCCATTTTCTTGTAAGAGTAAAACGAGTTAGTTGTTCTTGCAAGTCCTCTTATCCGGTTTCGTTAGTTAGAGATGTTCGATTGTTTGAGTGGATACTTGAAACCAGTGATGTTGTTTGAATATTTTCTTCTCTTTGGGGTGGAGGACGTGGTTCTTTTTTTGCAATTAATCTTGGCTGAAAGGGTTTATTCCAATTTCGAAGAGAGATTAATTACTGTGTTGACATTTATGTTGTACTGAGTAGAAATATATCAAATGACAATTGAATTGTGGAATTATCCCGAAAACCAAGAAGGGT
Organism: Mamestra configurata; assembly: GCA_002192655.3. Lineage (NCBI taxonomy): Eukaryota > Metazoa > Arthropoda > Insecta > Lepidoptera > Noctuidae > Mamestra > Mamestra configurata. The sequence continues at coordinate 144,736 of NDFZ01004815.1, forward strand.
TTTGTACCATAATCCAAAAAAAATACGTTTTTTGTATGGCAGTCCCCTCTAATTTTCAATTTCATTTAATTTTTATTATTTTTTGTTATAGCGGCAATAGAAATATACACTCTGTGAAAATTTCAACTGTCTACCTATTGCGGCTCTTGAGATACAGGCCGCTGACAGACCGACGAACGAACGGACGGACGGGCAGCGGAGCCTTAGTCATAGGGTTCCGTTGGTTACCCTTCGGGTACGGAACCCTAAAAAGGGGTGCCAATCCTGTAAGTTTTACACATTAACAGCCTGTGAGGTGTTTATAGAATAAATATTCTGTAAACACCGAACTTATGTGCTCGTCAAAAGTACAGCTCATAGAGAACTGTCATTCAACCTTTATTGGACGGATTGACAGCTTACTTTCATTTTCACTTCACTTATACGGCAAAATTCTTAAAGAAAATTTTTAAAGAATATTTTTGACAAATATGTCGGTTTATCAGTTATTACATCAAACTAGGTTTTGCCAGTGACTTCGTACGCCCATGAATGTGGCTATCATATCCTACTAATATTATAAACGAGAAAGTTTGTAAGTTTGGATAGATGGATGGATGTTTGTTACTCTTTCACGTCAGAACGGCTGAACGGATCTTGATAAAATTTGGCACGGAGGTAGAATATAGTCTGGAATAACACATAGAATACTTTTTATCCCGGGAATATGTTCCCTTGGGATAATTTTTGACAATCACGCGGGCGAAGCTGCGGGCGGCAGGTAGTACAAAAATAATTTTCCAAATCCAAATATTATTTCCAGAGATTAACGCGTTCAAATAAACAAAGAAACTCTTCAGCTTTATTATATTAGTACATGTATCAGTGAATATAGCCCATTAGCAGCAGTTTGACACTATCCAGAAAATAATCTGTAGTTTCTGGGCAACTAGGTTCGGAACAAAGTTTATTCATTATCCTAAGGCTCTATTTCTAAACTATGTACAGTCAATAAAGCTATTCGGTACACAGGCAAAAATATTATTTTTTTCATTGCACTGCCAATATTTATTTCTAATGTGTGCATTATAACTTTTTAAGCTTATGATATACTTACGAGTGTGGTGTACAAAAATTGTCTACTCAGCACGCTCCCAACATTATTACAAAGTAGTTGCAAGTTAGCTGCCTATATACCAAATAGATTTGTTGACCGTACATCTAAATAAATCGCTTTTTTGCTACACTAACGTGATAAGTCCGACAATTCATTTGATTTTTATGGACGTTTTTTGAAAAATTAAAATCGGTCACGGCGGCTTTGCTTCCATAAAGTGATTATCCGACAATAAATATTTGATTTGACGCTTTTTGGAAGAAATTAACCAGTCACAGCGGTTTCAATTATTATCAAAAAAAATAATAACCGTCGGACTTATCACGTTATTGAAACAAAGAGACGAAATGTCATATCATTCGTCCATTAACTATTTCGTCAGTTATTTCCCTTGTAATACTTGTATTATTTAAAACTAGGCTTAAAATTGAATCTAATTGAGATCACAATAGAGGATCCTAATAATTTTCAAATTTAGTTTTCGAGTCTCTTGAGAAGTTTCCCAATTAAGTTGAAAGTTGACAAAGCGTTTTGTATAAATAGGCATTCGTAGGTACCTTAGTTTAGTTCCGAAGGACTCTCATCCCCTTGTCTCGTCTTCATCGGAGTATGGAAGCGTTGTTTAATCAGTTTTGTAGTTTTAGATTCGTGTATAGTTATTTAAGGTCTTGCCTAGGGGCTGAGAGGCTTGCTCGAGTGCTAAGGAGGGCGTGAAGTACCAACATTGAGTTTCTTGTCCGTTCTTCTCCATAAGAATCTACCTTTCCGAATGGACAGTAGAATCACTTTATTAATGTAATACTACCTATTATTTTACTGAACTGCAAATGATGACGTTCAAAAGTGCCGTTTAATGGCCTAATTGAAATAAACGTTTTGACTTTGACTTTGACTTTGTCCAACAATACATGAAACCGCCCTTTATCACTCCTTCACTGTTCGTTCCAATCAGTCCTGCGAGACTCGTCGAGTTTCATTGATTCAGCGTTTTTCTGATGGTCGCCACTGGCTCTCTAGAGTTGCAGTGGATGGGAATAGTGTGGCGCGCTTGTCTCAAAATAAGAAATGAAACTGGCGTTTTCATTCATACTGAAGTAACTATGGAGGACGCATAGCGCGACACGATGGAGCGGCCTTGCTAACAAGCGTTCGTCAATTGTTTCCTATCACACTAATGTTATAAAGGCGAAAGTTTGTGAGTGTGTGTGTACGTTTGTTACTTCTTCACGCGCAAACGGCTGGACGGATCTTGATAAAATTTGGCACAGATGTAGATTATGGTCTGGAATAACACATAGGACTTTTCATCCCGCGAGTACGTTCCCTTGGGATAATTTTTGACATTAACGCAAGCGGAGCCGCGGGAGGTGGCAAGTTGACTATAAAGTTGCAAATAAGTCACTTTTCAAGGCTCTTAGCATCAAATCTGAAATTTAATTAAAATAAATGCAACTAACTGCATGAGAGTCATAAAAATCGGCCCACGCATTTCGTCTCTAGAGGGCCAAAAAGGAACAAACTTATATATTTCACCAGAAAAAAGCAGGCTCCGTAAGATTGGCATAAATCTTGATAAGATTATAATTTTATATAATTATATTATGAAAAAATCGTTTTTTATATAATAAATTCCATCTAAAATCTTCCTGTTTCTTTTTATTAATTCTACCCCACTTCTGGGAAGGCCTCCCTCAAATCCTTTCATATATTCTTCTCCCGAGCCAACTCGAACCAAACCATGCAGTACGCGTTCAGGTCGTCTCCCCGCCTTTTTCAAGGCCGACGATAATATAATATAAAAAACGAGATGATTACTATTCATGTTTTCACCGGTGCACAAATTCAAGCACTTTCAAATCTTTGAGAGACAGTACTTATCGTACTATTCTTTGTAAGTAAATAAGTGCTGTCGCTATATAAGATCCCATTTAAATTGATAGACTAACTTTCAAAAATCATTCAGACCTCCAAAATAAGGACAATGGTAAAAAATAATAAGAAAAACGCATTATACTTACATGAAAAATAAACACACTAAAAATGTTGGTTACCTAATGCATAAACACATCCATGTCTTAGTTATATCATAATTACAGTGAAGCGAAGAAAGTGCGCACTCGACCACGTCAAGTACCTACTCATAATGGATGTGTTTATCCGAGTGTGTCGGCAATTCATTTTTAAGTCAAAATAAAATCACTTTAATCAGTGTATTTTTTAATTGAAAACTTCTTTAGCGACGTTGTGCACTTTTTGGGATGGGTAAAACTCGCGTCAGGACACGTGACCTGATCGAAAATTCGTAAGACAGATGGAAAGTTCTGAAGTGTACAATTTTTAATGTAATATAAATTGTCATGTTTGTGTACGGTAGCGCAATAAATGAATATTGTATTACACACAAATGATAGTACTTTTATATTGATAATGAAAGCAATTCGTGCGAAATTATTCCCTAACCATTCCAAAATATCAAAAATGCACAACGTTAATGTTCAAGTTTTCACTTCTGCCGGCACTCCCGGACACAACCCGTTGTTTTTTTTGGATATTTTGGTTACACTTATTGAACGCTGTGATTTGTTCATCTATTTTAATGGGGCTTTATATTTTTGTATACGAAAGGTGCTACATAAAACAATCCCGCCCACCAACCTGTGAAACTTATGTATGTATAGTAGGCGCCAGATAATCGTGGAATAACGGTCATTGACCCACCTACAATTATTGACATTTTTAATTTGAAAAACGGAATTAATGACACAAAGCTGTCCCGAATCATCATCTCTCGTGATCCTTAACATTGTCTAATAATGAAAAACGATTCATATTTAATTGTTCAGGTACCTATGAACAGTTATTAGGGAAAGGTCAATATACTTTATTCCACATTTATCTGGCGCCTACTATAGTTCAAATAACCAGTGGGATGTGGTTAATGAAACATGACGGGTGACGTCATTACGTAGGAGAGAGGTGCCAGTGTGTTTACTACTTCAGACTTTGATTTAAAGTAAATTAATAAAAATCTGAACAAGGTGATATGCGCATCGAATATTTTGTAGGTAAAAAAAGTGCTTGTGTCAATAAACCTGACCGGAAAACGGACTATAAAGTTCCATTTAAGTCAGTTAAAAGCAGTCTCATGCGGTGGCATCAAATCTGTAATTTAACTAAAATTATTGCAACGAGCACGAGATTTATGAAATCATCAAATTTACCCATTTGGTCTCTACAGTGCCACAAAGGAACAAACTTATATGTATATGTCAAAGGAAACTTGCAAAAACCGTAAGACTGTTAAATATCGCGTGAAATTGTGAACTATTTTTTGTCACTAAGGCACGGATATATTGGAAATTATTGAATTTGAATTGGATTGATTGTAAACAAAACGATTGTTTCATAATGTATCGACAAACTATATTCTAATGAAGATTTATTACAATCTTATGGAGTCTGCAATTTTCCGGAGACGTATCCATACCAGTACATAGGCTGATAAATACATGACACTCCTAGGCGTCGCGCAGTCGGTTAAAAAATATTCTGAACCTCTTTGGTTATAATTATTGAACGATAAAAATGAAACAATTTTTTATTTTTAGACTCATATCCTTCAGCATTTTTAATTAAAGTTTTAAAGCTGTTGTAGAATCATAGTCCGAAGGTATATAAAAATGCCTAAATCAAAATCGGATCATCTGCTTAAAAACTACGATACCACAGACAGACTCGCACGTCAAACTTATAACACCCCTGTTTTAGGTCAGCACGAGTGAAAAAAATACTAAAAAACAGCAAGCCTTTTGTTTGAAATATATCTTAGCATAACATATTCATTTTATGAGCATGACTCAACATACGAGAGTAAACCTAGGTCAAAGAGTATAATAAAGATACCTAGGTACTCAAAGTACTCATAAAACTCAGCCACAAAGGAATACTTACTTAAACATCTAACACACAAAGTCGATTATTATTTGACAAGAAAGTTTTTCATAACCTTACGAAAACTTACTCGAGTAAGATTCCTTTCTAAACATTATTATCATGTTTTGAAGAGAGTAGTACCTATAAAAGTATAAAAGATACCTACTTGAGTTACCAACTGGCTTTAAAGTAAGACCATTGTTAAGTTAGATTTTTGTATTTACTAAATTGAACAATTTCGTAGTTGAAGTATTCTGTTCTATCTTCAAGAACGTATTTTTCTTATGTTGAATTGTTTTTACAAAATCTGAATTATAATAATGGTTCATTTCACAGCAAAATATAGCTGTATTGTCTCTTAAATTTTCTTTTGTTTTCGATTACGCGTCACAATTTAAAATGTTACTTTAAAGTTCTTGCGAACCAACATTGTGTCAGTTTCTGAATTGAATATTATAAGGAATATATAAAGAAGTAAATATAAGACAATGAGGTTCTTGAACAAGCCGTTGATATTGCGGGGAGGCCTAGAATCGAGATTGGGTCGACTGACTGAATCTTGATACTTAAATAGTTAATTTTATGAACAGTATATTTCTACATGAATAGTAGCATTGCAGTTGCAGTGTAACTTTCTGTATTTGAGATCAATGAAATTATGAATGAACTAGCCGTGTGATAGATGGTATATAGCAGGGATGGCCAACTTGCTTAGACCCAAGATCTACTTTTTACTGACGAAAACCTGTGTGATCTACCAATTACATGCTTCTTAAAATTTAAAATAAAACAGTATAGTTAAGTATACAATTACGAAGTATTTTTTTTATTTTACTAACGTAACCTGTTTATATAGTTGCGCAGTCTGTTAAACGTATTTATATTTTTTGGTTTGCCGCAATCAAATGGATTAATAGCCGCGATCGACTGGTCGATCGACCGGTTGACCATCCCTGGTATATAGTGTATAAGACTTCCTTGAATAAAGTTGTTCATGTAAGGGTAGAAGCTGTTTTCAGTGTGGTGAATGCTGAGATGACTTTTTGAGAGTTGAGAGTATGGAAGAGGGAGACATGTTGTAGCAACCCTAAAAAAAATGCGATAAGAACAACGTGAATGATGTACTGTCTACCGTTTATAGGTAGGAATAATACTTATTAATAATTTGCAAGAATAGCTATGTAGCCTCAGGAATATTCTACCAAGAGTGGTGAAGAGATAACATGGCAGGTGCATAAAAATAGAATATTTAAAAAAAAATTAATATGGGTTTGCTCTTGACAAAGTCAAAGTCAAAACGTTTATTTCAATTAGGCCATTAAACGGCAGTTTTGAACGTCATCGTTTACAGTTCAGTAAAATAATAATGTAACATTAATAAAGTGACTCTACTGTCCGTTTGCAAAGGTAGATTCTTATGGAGAAGAACGGACAAGAAACTCCATAGTTACTCTTTTCAAAAAATGATTTTACAAAATTTGGTATACAAAAATTATGACTTTAGTCTAGGTCATAGATAACAGAGACAAAGTTGACGATAGAGTGAACTTACCCAGAAGAAACCTGTTCACTCTAATTTTGAAGAGATTAGGGTTGTAGGCGTTCGGAAACACAGACAGACAGAGAGTTCCACTCCTTTGCTCTGCGCAATATAAAAGACGTTTGGAAACGTTTAGTGCGAATTGGTGGAATAGCAACAAGGAGGACTTGCAGTACGTCTAGATATTCGATGGTAGAAGGGGGCTAGTGGGATGAGGTCGTGGAGTTCCTGGACACTCTCCCCGAAGTAGAATCTGTAGAAGACCGACAAGCAGGCAACCTGGCGGCGATGAGCCAAGCTGTGGAGCTTGGCATCCACCAGTTTTACGTCGCCAATGAGCCTTTTAGCTCCGCGTTCCACCGAGTCAAGCGCGGCAAGTTGGTATTTAGCTGAGCCATCCCAAAGGTGGCTGCAATACTCCATGCAGGATCGGACTTGTGCTTTGTAGAGGGTTAAAAGCTGTCCAGGCGTGAAGTATCGCTTCACTCTATTTAAGATGCCAAGCTTTTTGGCCGCAGTTTGGGCTTTGTGCTCAATGGAGGCACCGAAGTTCATGTGAGTTAACATCCAAAGATCTTAAAAATCATGTTTACTCCTAAAGAAACGAATTTACATACAATGTTTGTTTCCCTGAAACAAACAATTCGTAAAAAAAATCTATAGGCCTTAAGCAAACTAGGAATGGGGACATTAGGGACACCCATAACAATAGCAAACATACCCCATGGTATTATGTAAAAGTTTATGGTGCCATAAAATTAGGTATTTTACGACAAAACCCCTGGAAATAATGAGTAAGTTACAAAGAGTAGGACATAAAAATATTTGTGACCATTAGGTAGGTACTAGATGGTGTTTCAAAACTGCGTGTTCATATTGAAGAGTGATGTTCCTCATATATCTACACTTTTCAATTAAAAAAACGAACAAACGACTAAAAACTAAAAACCGGTCAAGTGCGAGGCGGACTCGCGCACGAAGGGTTCCGTACCATTATGTATAACAACGGCAAAAAAATCATGATTGTTGTATGGGAGCCCTCTTAAATGTTTATTTTATTCTGTTTTTTAGTATTTTTTGTTATAGCGGCAACAGAAATACATCATCTGTGAAAATCTTAACTGTCTAACTATCACGATTCATGAGATACAGCCTGGTGACAGACGGACAGAAAGACGGACAGCGCAGTCTTAGTAACAGGGTCCCGTTTTACCCTTTGGGTACAGAACCCAAAAAAAGAACTCTTTCAAGCAGTCTGAGGCTATGTCATCTATGACCTAAACTAGGGACAAGAGCAAACTCATCTCAAAAAAAAAAATGTGACCAGCTTTTTTTTAACTTTAAGTCGTTTCTTCGGGTTTCGGGGTTGCGGGGTTGCGGGGTCGGGTTAAAAGTGTCGTTTTTTAATTACTTGTGCAACTGTTGCTTTTCTGTTTATCAGAACATATCACCCTTAAATAATATTGAGATCAGGTTAATAAACAAGAATTCTTTGAGTTTGAACTTAACTCACACAGTGCACGGTAAAAGTTTTACAACGACATGACAGGCGACGGCCGCATACAAAGTGGCGCCATCTGGCGTTACAATATAAAAGTGAACAGGCAAACAACAAGAAGCATACAGCCTAGAGTTAATTATAAAAATTTTATTCAATAAATGAGACTACGCATTTCTAAAACAGCCTGTATCAGCGCCGAATACGAATAATTTAGTAGCAAGATTTTATTCATAACTACATTTTTGTTAGTTATTAAATGGTATTTCCTGAACGTACATAGTAATTCTATTAAAATGAAAGTACAGCTAGTTTATTATTAAGGAATAAATAATTCATTGGTATGGAAATTAAATAGTCCTATGGAAATTTATTATTTGTGAAATGAACTATAGAAAATATTTTTTATGAAACACTTGACCTTGATATTTTAGTTTTCGACGATGTTTTTCATAATCACCTTTTACAATTTTTTTTTAATTTTCGCACCTCCAATTTTCTTACTTTACGCACTCAGAAGTAAGAAAGCAGACTGAAGAGACAATTTTGAGCATGTTTTGGGGATGCAGATTCATATATAATAGTGACAAGAGAATATTAAGAATTTATTTAAATACAAATCAACTTTAAATATAATATAATATAAACCAAAATGAGTAAATCAAATATTAACAACATTAATAAGAATAGTCAGATAATTGTAACATGGCGTTTTGATGATAGCACGTGATAATAGCACGTGATGATAGCACGTGATGATAGCAAGTGATGATAACACGTGATGATAGTACGTGATGATAACACGTGATGATAGCACGTGATGATAGCACGTGATGATAGCATTGTTTGTATAGTTAGAAGATTTAAATTTACAAACGTATTTGTATATTTTAAATAGTAATCGAACTATAAACACTTAAAATAAAATTAAAAATTCCTAACTACAATATTGAGTCAAAAATTTCATCCGTATCGCTGTCGACTGAAAGTGAGCCCAAAAGACTGGCGGCGTTGCCATGTTGTATGGCAATGCTTTTTTACAAATAATTAAATAAATATTCATAAACTCAAAAGCACGAAAGACGAGACATAGGTACAACTGGCAGAGCGGCGCGGCGGTGCGCTGATAAAGTGAAAAGCGATTCATTTATTTTCAGAGCAAAAAAAACTCTCGCGCGTAGTATTTTTTTTAGTTTATAGTTATGCTGTCATTTCTGGATTTTACATTTATTATTTTTCATAAATCGATTGTATTACCGAGACAAACTCATTTCGCTGCGAAAAATAAACTAGTAAAATTTCAGCTTGTATATGCCAACGGCAAATGGAAAACTCCGTAAGATTATAAAGTAACTTGAGAGATTGTAAACTCTCGATAAATTGTCAACTGAACATTTGGAATACTTTTTTACGCATCAAAATTTGATAGTCCATAATATCTCGAAGTCATTCCGAGAAATTGTGGACTGACATAAAAAGGCGACCAATTAGAGCAGAAGTCTACAATTTTTCCGTTTTCGTGTGAAAGTAAACCTGGAAACAAGGCTCTCATTGGTCTGTTCAGATAGGAGCTCACACCAACAAAGACCAATGAGGGGCCAAGTTTCCAATTTAACTATCACACCAAAACAAATAAATTGTAGAACAGAGTGCTGATTGGTCGCTATTTTATGTCAGTCCACAATTTCTCGGAATGACTTCGCGAGATTATAGACTATCAAATTTAGATGTGTAAAATAGTATTCCAAATGTTTAGTTGACAATTTATCGAGAGTTAACAATCTCTCAAGTAATTTTATAATCTTACAAAGTTTGCTATTTTCCGGTGACATATACACTTAAAATTAAAATTAAAATTCCTAACTTAAAAATGGCATCAAAAAAATCATGATCAAAAATCATCGCTGTCGACTGGATGTGAGCCCAAAAGACTGGCGGCATTGCAAAGCAAAATTATGAATTACTCAAACCAGTGACCACAATCCCAAAGATTAAAACACCATCTTCTATTAAATTGTTAGATAAGGAAAAAAAACGTGATTGGCTTTCGGAAAAATCACATCAAAACGTTTCCTGATTTTTTTTTCATCCGTCTGACTGAACAAACCGTGTCGGATCTCATTGCTTATTCAGGAAACGATTTCGTATGATTCTAACGTTAAATTATCATCAAGTTATTTGTGCCAACTTTCAGGGATGTCCAAATTATGAGCAAGAAAGTTTTTTTTGATATTGTGGAAGTAGAAAAAAATAGTAGGCGGTCCACTCAAATCTGTATTGCGCATTCCTCAAAAGACCGCCTCAGACATTACCCATAATGGCTCTATTACGGCTTGTCATTTGAATTGTATAGATTCGATTTCATGTAACATCATGTAATCTTATCTAAGCATTAATCAATTGAACATTGTTCCTAACCATTATTTTGTAAATATTGACTGATTTTAAAGAGTTTCTTGCGCGTTCTTCTCCATAGAGATCTAGGCTTTGGAACGATTTTTTTACAATTTTTTAATGGCACTCGTTTGACCACGTGCAACTTGTTTCATATTTTTGATATACCAAATTCAAATAGTTTATCACACTAATATTATATAGGCGAAAGCTTGCGAGTGTGTGTCTGGTGTATGTTTGTTACTTCTTCACGCGAAAACGGCAGGACCAATTTTGATAAAATATGGTATGTAGGAAGCTGACACCCTGGATTAACACATAGGTTACTTTTTATATTTATACTAGCTGGGCGGGTAGTTCGAAATAAATGCTTCGAGTTTGAGTTAATCTATTTTTTAAGACTCGATGAGCGAGTTTTTGACATGAATCTTTCGAGAAGTTAGTCTGTTATGGAAAAATATTTTATTTATTTATTAAATACTTTATTGTACACCTCATTACAAACATGGTAAAAACGTTTAAAAAAAAACAAGTGTACAATGGGCGGTATTTTAATGTCAGGATTCAATGTCTAGACACCATTTTCCTCTTAAAGTAAACATAACTTGCTTATTTTACATGTTTCAAATCATAATTCTTTAGTTTAACGATCAAGAATTTTCCGAAATAAAGTGATTTGATTGATTGAGATGAGAAGCAAAAAACTGCAAAGTATAAAATAACTTTTATTTCGGAAGTCGATGTTTTTGGTTGTTTCTTTGTATTTTAATATCGACTTCCGAAATTAGAGTTATTTTATACTTTGTTGTTGTATTTTTTGATAAAAACGAACCGATTTTGATAAAATACCTATGGGACCAATCGGAACGTATATTCTTTCACATGATAGAAGATTTTTTTAATATAAATCGATTCACAACTGACGGAGTTATGAGGTAATAAACATAAACAAACCAAATTGAGAACCTTTTCTTTTTTTTGAAATCGGTTAAAAACAATACTAGCTAAGGGTCTAAACACAAAAATCTGTGAATCAAAAGCGATGCGAATTCGCAACACGAAAAACTGCAATTATTTTTTTTGTGTTTTCGCACGTAGATAACATGTTCTCGAAAAATCACGCATTAACATTGTATCAGTCAAACAACTTTTTATTGTTACCGTCACACAGCATTATTCCAAATCGATTTTGGCATAACACCGAATTTCAAACAGACAGCCCTATTCGAAATCGAGGCGTATTTCAATAAGCCGTGTCGTCAATACCAGTGCTGGTACGTCGGTACTATTTACATTCGTCACAGAGTATTATGGTACAAATACCACGAGATTCGGTATTCTGATGGAAAATATAAATAAGGTTGACAAAAGGAATATCGGTAGATTTATTATTTACATTGTTTTCAATCCTTTTGTCAATGAGGCGAGTCTTTCGGGAATTGATTTTTGGTGGAATTTCAGTTTCTTTTTGTTTGTTTGGGGTTAAATGTTTTTTGTCAAAATAAATAAATGTTTTCTCAAGTTTTGTAATGTCGTAGGTACCTACCTATTCTTAATAAATTAGATACCTTTTTTTCTTACCTTATATACCTTTGTAAAAACATTTAATTTGCACTGATGAAAAAATTAAATTAGCACTGAAAGATTGAAAAACAATAAATTGATCAATCATTTATGATTGATGAATTTATTGTTTTTTAATCTTAACGATTTATTTTAAATATCGGGTGTGCCGGGACAAGGTTCGTTTTTTGTTATTTTAATAATCGACAACACGGTTGGCGCAGTGGTTGAGCGATTGGCTGCTGCTCTGCGTGTCGCGGGTTCGATTCCCGCACGGATCAAATATTTGTAAGGTTTATAGATAATTGTTCCGGGTCTGGCTATTAGTGTGTGTGAGTATGTATGTTTGTAAACGTATCCACGATACAGGAGAAATTAGAGTGGGCAAGTTTAAAAAAAAAAATACGCGTCAGTCGGAAAATACGTTATGCTATCAGTCTCGGTTGTCATTTGTAGATCTTTGTCTGTCGTTTCGTGTAGTCAAAAGCAAGGAAATCTTGGGAAAAGTGGCATCGTGTTACCCAGTAACTGGTTTGTGAAGGCCCGATACGTAGTTGCTCCATGCAAAAATTAGCTGGACGTGTTTACACTGAACACCGACCTCACCATAATTACATATGTAGTAGTAAAAAGGCTTTTTTATGGATGGGAAATCATCAAATGACTCCTTCCGCTCTGGACGGAGGAGAAGGGAGTTTCAGAGTCTTACTGACTAAAACCCATGCGTGTTCCTTCTAAAGCCCTTTGCGTTCCAGGGCCGCGGTGACTCTTTCGAACAAATTCCGCAACCCTGGCAGGCTCTGGCCCTAGCGGGCCCCGTCTTCTATGCTGACATCTCTTTGAGGCGCGCGTGAAACACAACGCGCCATCGACCCGGGCCTGGTGGTGAACGGATAGCGAGCCACCCATCGCTCGCCGTCCGCAGGCCCGCGCAACCCTGCCAGGCTAGGTGGATAATAATGTAGATTCAATTTTTTACCCGACTACGGCAAAGCCAAAAGGAAGAGTTATTAACATAAACTTATTAACAATCGACAGGCATGATGGTCGAGTGGTTAGTGACCCTGACTGCTAAACCGGAGGTCGTGGGTTCGATTCCCACACAGGACAAATCTTTGTGTAATGAACATGATCATTTGTTCTGTGTCTGGGTGTAATTTGTCTAAAATATGTATGTATTTAGAAATATATAAGTATGTTTATCAGTTGTCTGGTTGCCATAGCACAGGCTCTGCCTAGTTTGGGATCGGATGACCGTGTGTGAGTTGTCCCAAGATATTATTAGATATTATATTATTATTAGATATTAGATATTACATAAAGTATTTTCTGCAGCTCCACCCGCACACACAGCTAAATCATTTCAACAATTCAATAAGAGAAGTAAAATGAAGCGGGATTCGTGCTCACACATGCGCTATCCGGAAAGCAAACACAAATAATCATGTAACGAGATAAAATTTCACATTTAATATCACGGACACCCACGTTGATAACGTTAGGTTAACAGAAAAAGATAAAACAACGCTTTATTTGCCTTTCTCAGAATTCCACGTACCTATTAATTTTTCGTGTTTGGATTAATATGTGAGATTAGTTGTAGTGAAAGATAGGAGCCGGTGGTAGTTACTATAGAATATTTGCACTATTCTTTTATTCTGTATGGTGTCGGACGTAAAAGAATAGCACCATCCCATCACTTCCCGTGGGTGTTGTAAGAGGCGACTAAGGGACTCACCAGAGAATGGGCAGCAGCATTCTCTGTGCATTGCAACAGCTACACTGCGATCGCCAACCCGCCTGCCTAGCGTGGCGATTATGGCTCAAAGTCCCCCCTTTGGGGGAAGCTTATGTCCAGCAGTGGACGTCTTTCGACTGGTATGATAATTATCCACTATTCAAAATCCTAATATACAAAATTCTTCCGTTTCTGACTGACTGAATGAGTGACTAAGTGACTGACAGACAACGCACAGCTGAAACTGCCGGTCGTAGCAAGCTAAAATTTGGCATGTTGTTTCCTTGGGGAGAGTAGGAGAGCGCCAAGAGAGGATGATGATGATGATGATATTGAGGAACATATTCATCATACTTATCGCTGTGTATATATAGTATCGTTTTCTGATAAGTGCATTTATTTGTTCGTAGGTTCAAAGCCGAAATTTGTTCAAAAGGGTCACCGCGGCCCTGGAACGCAAAGAGCTTTAGAAGGAACACGGATGGGTTTTAGTCAGTAAGAGTCTGACACGCCCTTCCGCTCCACCCAGAGCGGAAAAAGTTATTTGATGATTGCCACTCCTTAAAAAAAAAGAAGACTGCTCTTTATGGAGGTTATAATTTTATCCAATTTATTAAAGCCTGATATTATTATATTTATAATATCTGAAATAATTATTAACGTAGTATTCGTAATCCGTACCTACTATGGAAATTGTGATTTCTGCGTTCAGTTTGAGCACGTAATAGTTCGTACATAAACTGATATCACCTTAAATATTTTGAGGCTTATTTATGTGTTTGTGTAAGATACGATTTACGTCTTATTTGTTGTTGTATTAAATGGAGCACCACCAACGTTTTATTTATTTATAACTAGCTACCGCCCGCGGCTCCACCCGCGTTAATGTCGAAAATTACCCCAAGGGAACATACTCCCGGGATAAAAACTATCCTATGTCCTTTCCCGGGACTCAAATAATCTCTATACTAAATTTCATTTGTGCGTGAAGAAGTAAAAAGCATACACACACTCGGACAAACTTTCACCTTTATTTATTTTCTTTTTCTTTATTACTTGTGTCAGAAATGTTAATTAAGGAACGCCCTGCCGGGGTGAAAGTAAATAAAGTGATGAGATTTTTTTTTTTTTTTTTGTATCAAAACTGACATGCATAGGTATGTCACCGAAAAATGGCAAGCGTGCTCCATCGTCGACCACATCACCACTGACCATCAGGTGAGATAGTGGTCAAACGCGCCTATCAATTGTAAAAAAAACGCCGTAAGATTGTAAAATTTCGAAAACTATTTTTTTCTAAATAAGACACGGATATATTGGAAACTATTGAATTTAGATGGGATTTATTGTATACAAAACGTTTTTTTCATAATTTATCGAGAAATTATAATCTAAAAAAGATTTATTACAATCTTACGGAGTCTACAACTTTCCGGTGATACATACAAATTTAATTCCTAAACGTTATATTGAGTAATAATCCAAGTTGTGGTCTATATAGCTAAGCTGTATCCAAAATTGTTCAGCGGTTGAAGCGTGACTGATTGACATACATCCAAACTTTTACATTAGGGTCATTTGGGGAATTCCTCGGAATAAGACTGGCGTGAAAAATATTTATACACTAACTAATCGCCCGTCTACAGATGAATTTACGGATTGCGGAGACGGGTGGTCAGTTTTTTTTAACTCGCTAGACAATGTTGGTATATATAGTTCATTATGCAATGTGTACTAAATTGTATGTGGTCCCGCGGGCGGGTGTAAATTAAGTCGCAGTAGAAAGTAGGATTATGAAAAATTGATTTCTACGTGCATTTTGAGTTCGTATATATTGAAACAGTTCTCACTTATCATCATATCAGCCGAAAGACGTCCGCTGCTGGACATAGGCCTCCCTCTGAGGGGGTTGCCATTATCGCCACGCTTGGCAGGCGGGTTGGCGATCGCAGTGTAGCTGTTGCAATACACAGAGCATGCTACTGCCTATTCTCTGGAGACTCCCTTAGTCGCCTTTTACGACACTCAGGGGAAGTTATGGGATGGTGCTATTCTTTTACGTCCGACATCGCACAGACAGTAGCGTGCAGTGGTTCCAAAATAAGGGTAGGCCAGCCCAAACAAATTCTCAAAAAAAAAAACACCACTTTATTCAGGGTTGAAATCACGATACTGACGATGCGAATTCGTCCACTTCAAAACTTATGATTTCAAAAACATACATATACAGAATCTTTATATTTACTCTTGGATTAAATACACAGCGAACGTTTTATTTATTTAAAAAGCAAATTTCAAACATGCAAACATTATTTCCCGGACAGTTCTACAAAAAAATATATCGTGCATTCGTGCAAATATGTATGAAGCTAAAAAATTTAAACTACGTACGCAGTAAAAGTTTAAAATTTAGGGAAAAAGTTTAGTGATTCCAAAAATTTTAACTAACCCGGAACGAAATAGCTGTAAATCAAAATATACTCTGGCTTTTTGTAAAGGGTTAACTTTATGTGTATTTTTTAGGGTTCAGTACGAACAAACGGGTCCTGTTAGATCGCTCTTGTGTCTTTATTTTATTCAGTAGCAGTTCTTCTGTGAGCAAAATATGGACGAGTACTTAACGAAAATATAGATTTTGAAAATATTTGGGATCTGCTGGATAAAAAATTAAAAAAAGAAAGTGTTCAAACAGTACCGTGTGTCATTTCAAATGAAAGGAAGGATTACAGTTGTTTTTCATAATTTGAAATCCATACTATTCA
This sequence comes from Mamestra configurata, assembly GCA_002192655.3. Classification (NCBI taxonomy): domain Eukaryota; kingdom Metazoa; phylum Arthropoda; class Insecta; order Lepidoptera; family Noctuidae; genus Mamestra; species Mamestra configurata. The sequence goes on from NDFZ01004815.1 coordinate 161,260, forward strand.
TACTAATATTACAAATACGAAAGTGTGTCCGTCTGTCTGTTTGTTATCCCTTTACGCTTAAACTGTTGAACCGATAAAGATGAATTTGGTGCAGAGATAGATTAGATCTTGGTTCTCCAAGTTCTCAATCGAGCTGAAATCTCGAGCTTGAAAATAAATCATGCTCTTTGTATAAAAAAACACTTGATAAAAAATAAATAAACACATTACGTTCACGCGTTTTTGAAAAATTAGTATCTTAAAAATAAAAATGGCTGCCCAAAGTGACTATTCCACGCGGAAGAAGTCGAGGGCAAGAGCTAGAACTTAAATGGTTTTAAAGTTTAATTAGTTTCCATAGACATGTTCCGTCTTCTCCCCCAGGAGTTACCTAAATTCCAGTCGAGTCGTTTAAGAGAAAATTATTAAATCTCTGTTGTAGACTGTAAACACCAAATCTTGGGCCTATAACAGTTATTACAACCGTTATTATCAAAACAATTAATCTTGTTAAACACTCATAAACGGTTTACTTAGTAGATTATGACTCAAATCGTAGTAAATATACATTATTAGATAGACGAGACGTTCATACCATGACCTAATAGGGAATATGCATGAAAAAAATATTTAGTATCTATACAGTTTATCTAAAAATATACAAAAATATAATACTAACAGTGAAAATAGAATCAAAATTGATCGAAAAGCAAACGAGATATAACTGTTTTAAACAAATATATCTGTCCCTTTCGCGAAGACGCTGTTTTCTATGGCAGCGGTATAGGCGACATGTTATTTGACGTGAGAGTTCGTATCGGACTTCTCTTTCTAATTGGCATCTTTGAAGCTATATAACTTTCTCGCTGTTGAAGGTATTTTAAAAAATATATCATAATTGTTTATTAGAGCCAATAAGTATTTTATTTTGCAAATAAAAAAATTGCATGCATATTCCCAATTACGAAATGTTCATCTAAAACATGTTTTTTTGTCTATACTTTTCAGCGAACTGAAATCTTATGATCTTATTTCATTTAAGTAAAGAGTCAGTTCAGTTTTCAGTCGAAGTGCGGGTCGCATAGCGCGGCACGCAAACATCAATGACATTATCCGACGCGCTCTTGTCACTGTCGGCGTACCAGCCGTATTAGAACCCAATGGTCTGGTACGCCACGATGGCAATCGACCGGACGGTATGTCTTTATTCCCATGGAAATTGGGTTGGCCTTTAGTGTGGGATGCTACTTGTGTCGATACTCTTGCGCCATCCCATCTTCCTAGCTCGTCGTGCTGTGCTGGTGCTGCCGTTGCGGCTGCGGAGAACCTCGAGTAACCTAGTACCTCAAATATAATAACCTAGTTGGCAATTATATTTTCGAGCCGTTTGGGAGTGCTCATGCGTTATATAAAGAACTTGCTAAACGCAAGCCAGCCTTTGGGTCACGCAAAGTGTCAACTAGGCACTTTGCGTGACCCAAAGGCTGGCTTTTACTTCGAACAGAGGATAAGCATTGCCATACAACGTGGCAATGCCGCCAGTGTTTTGGGCTCACTTCCAATCAATAGCGATGCGGACGAATTTTTTGCCGCAATATTTTAATTTGGAGTTTTGATTTTTATTTTTTGTTACACATATATATATATATAGTATTTAAAATATGAATTCCTCATTTAAATGTTAATAAAATAAATATGACATTCAGTAAAGAGTATTTTCACAAAAGTTTTTAGTACTTTTTTGTGTATGGGAAATCTACCCATCCGTGATCCGTGGGATCCCAGATTGTTCTAAGTATGTAGCCCTAAAGCAATTGCGTTACAGGACCGCGGTAACTCCTTCGTACGATGCCGCAACACTGACAGGCACTGGCCCTAGTAGGCCCCGCCAACTATGCTTGTAGTCTGGATTCGAGTTTCTCCCTATAACATTTTGTTAGTGTAGCATTGTGTAACTTTACGGGGAATATAAGCGTAATGTTTTAATGTTATCGTGATATCGCTGAGCTTTTTAAAGTTTTAAGTTGAGCTACACGATTACTGACAAATGCTTGCATTGTCTGGAGAGGTTCTCTCGAATCTAATCTAATTTCATAGTTCTCATAAATGCTTTGACCGTAACATTAAATTGGTTTGTTTCAATGCTTCATCAAGCTACCAAAAGTCATTTATCAAAATTAGACTGAAAATTTGCAAAAAATAAAGAAGTCCCTCAAAACACCCGCCCGTCACCACTTCCTAGTGCTGTAACTAGAAAGTGGGACGGGTGTGTGTTTTGGGGGAATGTTTTTTGTTTGAACCGATTAACTCGGAAATGAGTTATTTTTAATCAATTAGCAAAATTAATATCATTTCATTTATGTTTGTGTTTATTTAAACTAAAAAACCTTTCTCCTTCTGGCATTCTCTTTGAATTAACAGTTTGTATGTATAGGATGCATGTACATTATAAAATGGAGTCGCGCAGCACCCCGTAGTTGTAGTAACTCGATTTGTCTGTAACTCGATAGAGATGGCAGACTTATTGCTAATAATGCTATTAGGACATATTATTACTCAGCTGTGCGCAATAATTGCATAGGGGACACTTTTATTCTATCAGACTTGGTTTATTTTTTAATTATTTTACGGTATTTTTGCAGTAGAGTGGCCGTATGGTGTACGGATTACTGCCAGGGTTGCGGGATTTGTTCGAACGAGTCACCGCGGCCCTGGAACGCAAAGGGCATTACAGACTCAAACTATATATTGCTGTTAGGGCTACATACTTAGAACACTCTGGGATCCTGGAAATATAATAATATAATATAATAATAATATATAACCTGGGACAACTCACACACGGTCATCCGATCCCAAACTAGGCAGAGCCTGTGCTATGGCAACCAGACTACTGATAAACATACTTATATATTTCTAAATACATACATATTATAGACAAATTACACCCAGACACAGAACAAATGATCATGCTCATCACACAAAGATTTGTCCTGGGTGGGAATCGAACCCACGACCTCCGGCTTAGCAGTCAGGGTCACTAACCACTCGACCAACAGGCCAGTCATTGATTTCGAAGGAACATGGATGGGTTTTAGTCAGTAAGAGTCTGACACGCCCTTCCGCTCCACCTACCTTTCCGAATGGACAGTAGAGTCACTTTATTAATGTAACATTATTATTTTACTGAACTGTAAACGATGACGTTCAAAAGTGCCGTTTAATGGCCTAATTGAAATAAACGTTTTGACTTTTGACTTTTTTTGACTTGACACCCAGAGCGGAAGAAGTCATTTGAAGATTTCCCATACTTGAAAAAAAAAATGGTGTACGGATTTAAATGGTTCTGTTGAAGTATCACATATACATTTAAGATTGAGTTGGGAACCACTTTTGGGAATACTTTCACTGTACGTTATGGTAAGGAGTGGAATTTCCTGTCTGTTTCTATGTTTTCTATAGCTACTACCTGGGGTCTTTAGGCCAAGAGTGAATAGGCTACTTCTAGGCAAGCGTGCTCCATCGCTTATCATCAGCTAAAATAGTGGTACCAAACGCGAGCCTGGCATTCTTTTTGATGCGAAAAAACTATGAACACAGACGGAATATTTCCGTTATGCACTTTTACTATTTTTAAATTATGTATAATACTGGGAGCAAGTTACAATGGTAAACACCATTGGCATTATTAATAATAATAAAAAAATGGCAATCACCCCTAAGGGTCCTTATACATCTTCCTACTCTTGGTCTTTCTTCCATTCTCCATTCTATAATTCACTCCATTTTAATAACAGCAAATGTCGATAAGCAATGGAAATATAAATTATTTTTTCCTCAGCTGTACCTCATTATAAAAATAAAAAAAATTTAAAACGCGTTTCTTTCCACTTCTAAACAAACAAGGCCTCTTAAATTTGTACAAAACAAGTCACATTGAACTTAATAAATAATCAGTCAATTATTTTCAATTTCTTTGACAAAAAACAAAACAATCCGACCTTTGACTTGTAATAATGTCCTTTGTTCAAAATATAAAAGAAATGTCGAAAACTGGAAACTTTTTACGTGCGAATGTTTGGTATTATTTAGATGTGACTAAAGGTCACATCACACATATCAACTCAGAAAGGGACGACCCCTTTCTGAGTTGATACGTGTGATGTGACCTTTACCGTTCACCGTATCGCCTTTAGGTCATAGCGCACGTATTTATTTATTTAAACGTTATGTACATAGGAGAACTTAATGCATCAAGGCATTCTCTACCAGACAACCTTTGGGTTAAAAATAATTTTTATTTTTATTTGTTGGATACCTACACAACCACACCACAACCTTAACACCAAATTTAAAGCCAGAAATCAGTCAGTCAGACTTGAGATTAATTATAAATGTACTTACCTTTTCACTGCAGAAATGAGTTGATGTGTAAGCCAAATTCACTGTGTCACAATGTTTACCCCTCACCGTAAACATTTTGGTGGAGCGAACTTGAAGTGAACTGTCATTCTTGGACAAATTGACAGCTCACTTCACCTAAGTTTTCAAGTTAAAATGTTAACAGAATCGCACTGCCATGTATATCGTTCAAGCATACATTGATGTAGACACACCCTTACAAAACACATCACTAAAAAGATAAAACATAGTACTGGAGAACGTTAGACATGTTTGCTCCAAGTATAGTTTCGTGAATATAAAGCACAACATAGTAAAATAGCTCCTGTGCCTAATACAATATAGTTCGTTCTCGCGTGAAGGTAGTTGTGAAAAGCTGAGATAGTAACTTACGGGTAGGGTGACTATACTTTTTTATTTTCTTTATGTATGATTTTAACGTTGTGTTTCGAGGTCGTATTGTACTGCCTTTTTCACTAACCTTATAATTGGATTGGAGGATATGTTTTTTTAAGTCCTGAAGCTATACAGGGTGAATTTTTTAAGGTGTGCGTGGGTGGCCATATCTAAAACTATGAGTATAAGCGAAAAACACTGAAAGGAGTCTCGAGCTCGATTTTGATGAAAATTAAAACTGAATCATTGGATTTTTGAAAAATCGGTTTTCCTAGCCAGGAATCGAATCGGTTGATTTTGAAAAATAAAATACACGGTGTTTTTTTTTTCAAAATACAATTTTTTTCCTCATAAAACCACCTCAGACATTAAGATACATATACTGGTTCTGCAAATGATTTGACCATTACTATGTTTTCTATTTTATAGCTTTTATTTAAAGAGGCTTTGACCTCTTGAGTTTGTATTGCTGTTTCTAGTTAGTCAGAAAACACTAGCTTCATAAAATTTTAATTAGCGAAAACATGGTAAGTGAATAATAATAATAATAATTAGAAGGCAGTACTCCTCGATACGGCTCGTATTTTGAGGAGGTTCCTTTCTCTGGAACCCTAACCACCGGTAGCTTGGACTCTGCTCCCGACACCGGCGGACTACTACTTTTTATATTTTTAAATGTTTTTATTTTTATTTTTTAATGTTTTCTTTAAAGAAATATTTAAAAATGTAAATTAGTATGTAAGGAAAATAAATAAAGAGAATAATAATTAATAATTTATTTATTTCAGTTACTTTACAACTTCTACAATATATCTTACATAGCTGCGCTAGGAGGCCCCGCTCTTCTAAAACTAGTACAATAGTATGTAGGAGTGTGCTTACATTAACTTTTTTTAAATTTAGCAACTTATTAACTAATGGAAGAAAAAATAAAAAGGAAAACAAATAATAACTAATGAAGGTAAACAAACAAAAATGATTAACCTAAAAACATGTGCGTGTATACGTGTGTGCGGGTGTGATGGTGTGTTGTGTAAGTGTGTATGTGTGTGTTTGTGAAGCTTAAAGAAGTGAAGGATAAATTAATTTAAACAAAAGCATCTTCTTCAAATAAAATAAATCAGGCTTTTTTATATTTTATTATATTGAAGAGTGGATCATCTATTATACTGTCTGGGCCCATTTTGTGGAAAACTTAAACTAAATGACACTCAAACTTGCATTACTCCTAAACATAAATTTGTCTCATAAAAGATAAATCGACATAGTTAATTCAAGTATCATGAAAGTTCCACTCAACCTATTTGTCTCCTCTCATGTAATTTGTTTGCCTAATGTCCTCCGTCTAATCCTAGATACACCAATATCTTAACCGTTGATAAATGTCTAGGATTTAGTTAGACTAAGTGTCTTAGATCAATGGCTAGTTAGACTAAGTGTCTTAGATCAATGGCTGACGCTTAACAAGGAAAGTTACTAACCTTGATTGATTCAAATTGTGTTACACTTCGATTGCAAATTGATTAATATTCATCTCATTAAGGAACTTGTGGATAAATAATATCAGCTGCACAGAACGCAACACTGGTCGAGGTCGGTCTTTGGATGGGTAACCATTTTAACATACCGAGACTCCTCCGTGCGTCGGAAAGCTCGTTAAGTCGTCGATCCCGGCTGTCATTTGTAGATCTTTGGCAGTCGTTACAGATGGTCAGAAGCCAGAAAATCTAACACCAGTCTTGCCAAGAATATCCGCGATAATCAGTTACTGGGTTGTGGAGGTCTGGTAGGCTCCACGTAAAATACTGGTATTCAGCTGAAACAGTTTGACTGACAGCCGGCCCCTAGACCAGCTGAAATTTTAATAAATGTTTTTTAGCAGCAGAACGATTAGCCATCAGTAGTACTATCGACACATAAAGTTAAACTTAAAAATGTTTTGTTTTACATAATTAAAAAAATATTCATCAACTCACTAGACGTGACGTAGGTACTACTGGCAGAGCGGCGGCGCGCCGACAAGGGTAAAGCGATTCATGAATGTTCAGAGCACAATAAGCTCTCGCGCGTAGTAATTTTGTTTTTGTTTATCACAATTGTTATTCTGCCATTTCTTGATTTTAAATTTATATTTTTAATAAATCGATTGTATTACCAAGACAAACTCATTTCGCTGCGGGAAAACAACCATTCAAATTTCAGCTTGTATGTGTGTGTTTTGAGAAAAGAATAGACAGATTATGTACATAATTATGTATCGCTATGTAAGACGTCGATTTAGTATTGGAAATTGATTACTATTCAACTCAGTAAGATTTAAATATAATCGTAAACCACAAACGTTGGAGCGTTATTGTAATTAAATCAGAATTTGGCGATGCTTGTAATTAATCTGTGAAGCCCGTAATGGCTTGTATACAACTTTGGTTAGTGCCAAGTAATGTAGGGAACATTAATATGTCTACAGTCTGAACAGGGCTTATTAATTATTGTAAACTATCAGTAAATTGCTAATTTAGGCTAAAGCTGCGCAGAGTTATTAGTTTTTAAGCTCTCTCTGTAATTTGTACAATAAATAGTGTTTCTTTTTTATATTCTGTTCATTTTTCTTTTGAATTAATTTTAAGAAAGTATTTTTTGTGTGGTTGTTACCTCATATAAAAACCGATTAAAAAAAATCTTTTTTCAAATGAAAGGACAAACTTTACGATTGGTCCCATATAAATTTCATCAAAATCAATCAAATCAAAAGTCATTTAATCGAATTAGGCTGAGTGCCAGCACTTTTTGAACGTCAAAGTTCTACATAAAGACAGTCCCCCAAAACGTCCGCCTGTCACCACTTTCTAGTGTTTTAGCTGTAATCCGTGCAGTTATTTGGTTTTTAAATCAAAATGGCTGGAAAAAATATGTCATCCAAGTAAACGAAATTGCGTATTTTGCTTTCCTGTGTTGTTAGGTTAGTTTAAGTAAGGTTAAAAAAAGTAAAAAAAAACTTTTTTTTGAAATATTTAAAATTTTTCTTAGGCTTTATTTCTAAAAATCATCAATAAAATTAAAAACTAAAAAATATTTTCCATTAAATTACTGACATTGAATAATATTCCATTATTGGATTTATTCTTATGTAAGATGTTTTCCTCGAAAAACATTATTATAAACCAACACGCATAGGGAAAAATAAAAAACGTAATAATCAAATTGCTAATGCTAATAAAAATACTAACAAGATTTTTAAGCTTAGGCTGACCTTTCTTAAAATTAATAATGCTCATTCGTCGTCTACTCCACGTCGTGTTCCTCATTACTGAGGGTCGTGAGTCCCCAGCCTAAACATCTCTTTGACGATGTCTCTCCACTTAAAATCATTAATCACACATTATTGTATACACAACGTGTAACAGAATAAACGCAATACTGCTAAAGGAGTCACTGTACTCATCATTATGAACAACTTTTACTACGGAACAAACACTGAAATCTGACTCTTTTCTCGTGAAATAAAAATATTTCTTTCTTTAAAAAAAGTCCCAACATTTCCCAGTCTCATGGCACCCCTACACTGCAAACGGCGAGCGCTGTCATTGTCAGTCATTACACTCGCAGAGAGTCGTTCCAGCGGACTTTTGAAGTCCCGACTATATTATCTCCATTCTGGTGTTCTACTGCAAATGTCATAATTTTTTACTTGATATTTTTGTTTTTTTCAGTGAAACTTTGTATTACATACGAAAATAACTTTTGGTGAACTGCTGTACCTATTGGTGAATAGAGGTAGGTAGTTATTTAGTGGAAGTCGTATTTCGTATCTACATGAAACTGATTTGAACCCTGCTTGCAAAGGAGCTTTACGTATATGTACCTACTCTTTGTATTTGATGTGGGAAAATAATTTTCCTTAACCAATTTTAAATTATTAAACATATAATAAATAAGAGAAATATCTCGCGTAGAACTTCAATCCATGCAAAATGAAGAACTTCATTCTTGCTTATTCTTTGGGTACAACGGCTGTCTTGCTTGGTAGCCTTGCTTACAGCCAGTATATCACACAACCTAAAGAAAGACTGAACGTTTAAATAAACGGAGGATTTTCAGTGGTGTACCGCTAGGAAATTTAATACAACATACAATATGCATGGAGCGCTGAAAACTTGGTGTTAAATTAATGGGTCGCGTAAAAAACACTATACTGAGGGCCTTACACAAATGTTTTTGACGTATAATTTAAATATGATATAACTATAGGTAATACTCGTTCCGCACATAATATTTATTAATAATCTTTTTTTTTGTATGATAAGTACAAATTATGCAGGTCGCATAAAATCAAAGCAAAATATCATGATATTTTGATTAACCCATAGGGTTGTAGTTTTTTTTATATTCAAAATTTACTTAAGTTAACGAAACTGTAACGTTACTATACATCAACAGTTTAAACACATTCATGCTTGGCCCTCTGCTCTCCAAAACACATGATCGACGTGGCTCAGAAGGTTGTCCTGCTTAAATGGGATAGAACTAAATACGACTGTCGTATGCTTATCAAGCGGTGGGCCCGTAAAACACAAATTTGGTACCCAGAAATCGCAGGACGGGGCCACGGCAGACCGCGAAAGAGATGGCGCGACTTAGTTCTCTTTTTTAGAAGTTGGCAAGAAGTGGTACAGAACCAGGAACAATGGAAGGAATGAAAGAATGCCTTTGCCCAGTAGTGGGTCAGTTCAGGCTAGGTATAATAATAACAATATGCATAAGACTATTACTCTAGTTCGATCCAGCCCGTCCCTAGCGGTCCTCCCCCCAGCGACGCCCTAAGCCGAGGCCCGTACCCCACAGGGGGTGCCCTTAGCGTGTAGTCGCTTAGTTTGTAAGTTTTTTATAAGCCCTGGCTGAAGGCTTTAATATTATATTGAGGCCACCACAGGCAAGCCCGGTTAAGCAGTCGACAACCTTATAGGATGAACTGCGAGACGCCACACACAAAAAAATAATAAAAGAATATTACTACTGCAATATCATATGACAACAGCTGAAGTGTAGCACTCCCTCAAACACAACACTAGCAAACTGTTATTAAATAGGTACGCCACGCCCTCTTTACAGCCATATAATCCATGTTAAAATACTGGCAGAGTCAACATCGTTGGCCAAACATGTGACGTCACACACTTAAGAAATTCGCAAACAGGACCCACATTGTGTTGGTGAGAATAGTTATTTAATTGATGCTAATTAAGAGGTTATTTTGATGATTAAGTAGTTCTATTTTGGAATTTGTGAATGTTTCTTCATGACCATTTTATTTGAGTTGAGGCATTGTTTTGTAGGCTAAGTAGAATAAAAGTACTTAAATTCCGTAAATCATCAAACAATGGCTAGTAATAATCTATCACAAAATCTTAAAATGGGTATTCAGGAAATGTTTTTTATATTAAGATTAACAATTTACACACAATGATCTGGCCTAGCACTTTAAAGTGATTTTGGAAAATATAAAACTAAAAAACCGGCTAAGTGCAAGACGGACTTCCACATGAAGGGTTCCGTACGGTCAAACTCAATTAAAGAAAAAAACAGTCCTAATTCCCTATTGGTAACTTATTGGCAACCCCCCTGACTATACCTTAATTGCTTTCCAAGCTATATTGCCATTTATCTCACATTTTCTTCAATTTTCAGCTCCCATATTTCTCCAAGGCGTAAACAATTCCCCGAGACATGTTCTTTAAAGTTACCCTAATATATATTCATATAACTCTTTTGATCGCTTCCTATGTTGCACTGAACTTCGATACTTAAGTTCACGCTTGCGCATTTTAAGTTGCAGTTAAGTTAAAACTTGTGTATAGGAAAACTTTATACAGAATATTGCCCTAGGGGTCTTTGGAATACTTTGCGGTTGATTTAGTTTAAACGCACAATATTATTAGACTGAAAGAGACTGCTGATGAAACTGGAAAATAAAGGAGATAGCATTTGACGTTCTAGATTCGATTTACACGTTCATTAAATCAGAAAGAAAAGTTTGCTAGAAGTTTAATAAGCATTTGCAAGATTAGTAGCTATGGTGAAATTGGATATTCTAGCTGTAGACAAGAATATGATTATTACTCTCTATTTTTCCTCGACTTCGTTCCCATGGTAATGTGGCACCACTTATTTCTGAATTAGATATTTGAAGTCAAGTCGACATTTGTAAAATTATACATATGCCTGAAAACTTCTGAAATAGCATTAAAGTAGGGCTTGACGCGTCATCCCTTGGACGCCTACAAACAAAAAACAAATATTTTAGCCCTTTTTTTTAAGTATGGGAATTCATCAAATGTCTTCTTCCGTTCTGGGTGGAGTGGAAGGGCGTGTCAGACTCTTACTGACTAAAACCCATCCGTGTTCCTTCTAAAGCCCTTTGCGTTCCAGGGCCGCGGTGACTCTTTTGAACAAATTCCGCAAACCTGGCAGAAATACTATAGCCCTTACAAATATTATTTAAGAAGACAAGGTCACCGAAAACCAGCACAAACAAACGTGAACACACTTTATTTATTGAATTCTCTACCATATTAATAGTAAAACTTTTCCCAAAAACTTATATTATGAGCATCGATTGATGATATCCCAAGTATCTAACTTCGTATATGTGATAGATTGATGAGAGTACCAACATATACATACTTCTGTTACTCCAGAGACTTCGTTAGGTTGGTACTTCGTAAGAAACTTGTGTTCAATATGGTTGCCTTGTTTGAAAACAAGGAAGTGCTCTGTGAAAGATAATTAAGGAGTTTGTACATGGTTAAGTGAAATTAGACATGCGACGAGAGGAGTTTCTTGTTTCGGGTAACAGTTTGTTCGGATGGTATTTAGTAAATCATGTGTGGTTTCGTTGTTTTTGGTTCTAGATTTGAGCTCGTGGTTTAATTCATTCTGAGGTTAAGCTACGCTTGCCGAAATCGGTCCTTAGATGGGTGGTCATCTAGTACATACCGAGTTCCCTTCGGGCCTCGAAACGCGCGTTAAGCCGTTGGTCCCGGCCATCGTTAGAACTCATGTTTTTAATAATCGTTACTGGTAGTCGGTGACGAGAAAATCTGACACCAGTCTTGCTAAGTGGATTCGTATTGTTACGCGCCAGAATAAATGCCGGGTACATATCGACATTACTGCTAGTGCCATCTAGTATCGAGTAGCAGTACTAGTAGAGTCAAGTACCTCCAAGACATTTCTATGCCAGAACATTCTACACTTCTCGATATCTGGTCAGTCGGCACCGTTACCTACGAGTACTTTCCAGATGCTTCTATAGTAGAAGGTTCTGGAATTAATAGACCTATATAAGGCCAGCGTAGTCCGCGACTGAGTCAGTATTGGATTTGCGATACAGGCTACTTCAGAAGCAATCTCCAAGTGCGATTAAAGTGATCAGTAGTGAAGTTGTGTTTTATAATTGGTCATTTTGGTAATTTGACTCCATGCTCCATCCCCCAAAATTTTGATATTCAACTGCATCCGGTTCGACTTTCAAGGCTTCCACCCACCCCAAGATAGTTGAGAAAAGGCGATACAGATATATTGGTAACATAAATATTTACACAGACAAGAAGAAATAATGTAAACTGTCCGTTCTGTCTTGTAGTCCGTGAAGTAGGTCACGAGAGCGAAACCTCGGAAAAAGTCATGAACATGAAATTAAAATTGTTTATTGCCAGATTAACATCCAAATAGATATAGAAACACTCATAGGTAACAAACAATAAATAAATAAATAATGATAGAATCATCAATATAAAATGCTTCCGTTACTGACTGACTGACTGTTTGAGTGACTGACAGACAACGCAGCCAAAACTACTGGTCGTAGAAAGCTGAAACTGGTCAGAGATTTTAAAGAATGAAAGAAAGAAAAGAAAGAAAATTGTGTTTATTGGCATTGTAATAGAAACATAAAATTAAATAAAAAATATAAATAATGAAAACCAACAATGCCAAAGGGCCTCAGCTCAGCATAATGCCAGATGGCAACACAAGGTATACCACCTGACGCTGATTTTCAGCTGCAGCCCACGAGTGCCATACCTACGCTCGAAAACATAGACACACATAAATTATACATTAACTAAAATATTCAAGTCAGACAGAAACTAAAATATTTTGTACAAAAAGTAACTAAAATAAAATGTTGCGACTCTTAATTTTAAAACAAAAAGATAAATAAAAATGTATGTGCTCAAAAATAAATACTTAGAAATAACAGTTATTATTTTAAAAATTAAAATAAATGTTAAATTATCAAATCGAAAATAGTATAATTTTTACGAATATTGCTTAAAATTTATAAAACAAAAATTAAAAAAAACATGACAATAATAAAAAGTAAAAATGACAAGATAAATAAAATTACTATATAAAATTACTTAATAACAAATGCATAAGGTTGTAACAATGATACACTTACTCAAAATACCTACCTAATTTCAAATGGCTGACATGTCAGCACGAACATCTTGAAATTTATTTTGGTGATTTAATAAAAACAACTTTAATTTTAATTTAAATGTCGAGCAACTTTTACTATACTTTATGGGAGGTGGGATATTGTTCATTGTGTGGGATATTTGGCATGTAGCTTCCCTATACACCGCAGAGGAGCACTAAAAGAGAATTTCCCGAAGCTTCTACGGTATCGGGAAAAACGGGATCTGCACGTACAAAGTCGCAGGCAAAAGCTATTCAATATTTATAAAAAAATCTGTTACTGACTGACTGACTGACAAACAAACAACGCACAGCCGAAAAGGTAGTAGAAAGCTGAAATTTTGCATGTAGCTTCCCTACACTCCGTAAGGGTGCTAGAGGATTTCCCGAAATTCCTACGGTAACGGAATATGCGTGTATGAAGTTGCGGGCAAAAACTATTTCAACATAAAATATGACAAATGCAAACTTAGACGCCGCGAATTATGTTACCAGCGTATGGTAGGACTGCCTGCAACTTTTGATGGAAGAGGACTAAATATTACGATAGGAAGGTCTTCAACCTCCTCTTGGGGTAAGATATTTGAAAAAGTCGGGTCAATTTTGGGTCTAACGGTTTCAATTGAATCTAGACATTTTAGCTATTTTCTCACAAAAAAGGGTAGGTTAAGAAAATCTAGATGAATAGCAGATTTAATCTTGTGCAAAAGATAGGAATTAGGAATACTAACGTTAACTGATTTTCGGAACGACGATATTTTAAAAGAAGTTTTGTGAAGATTAAGACAAGTAAAGATGTACATTCAATCGGTAAAATTGTCACTTTGAAAGGGTGACATTAGTTGAAGCAAAACAATACACTGAATATCGTTAGTGTCAGATGTGTTTGTAGTAATAATGCATGCCATCGGGCGTGAAGAATTGCCTTGGGTAGTAGTAGTAGGTAGGTAGTAGTAGTAGGTAGGTAGGTAGTAGTAGGTAGGTAGCAGTAGGTAGGTAGTAGTAGGTAGGTAGTAGTAGGTAGGTAGTAGTAGGTAGGTAGTAGTAGGT
>NDFZ01004816.1:0-42660 GCA_002192655.3 Mamestra configurata
TTGTTCCTTAGGCACCTCGGTATAGAGTGGGTTTATTTTATTTGAAGATAACATATTTTACATTTAAATTGTAGCCGTTTTTAAATAAAAATAACTGGAAAAATATGTCATCCAAGTAAACGAAATTGCGTATTTTGCTTTCCTGTTTCCAGTGGTGTTGTTAGGTGTGTGGTACCACTAAAAAGTCGGTGTTCAAATACGAGGAAACAACCAAAAACACTGACTCGCGAAATTTAAAGTTATTCTATACTTTAGAGTTTTTTTTTATGTCAACTGACATCCACATAAAACAAACACTACAAAGCAACTCTACTTTTTTTTTAAGACGACCTCAGACTTTGACCTCTGACTTCGTTTCGGTGTTTTTTCTCAGATCATGCTGCTAGGAAACACCGGCCTCATCTAGTTAAACCGAACAAAAAGTTTGACGTGTATGCGTGTTATTTTTGATCTATTCACAATATAAAAATATCTAAAGTATACAACGTGTAACATAATAAACGCAATACTTCTTAAGGCGTCATTCTACTCATCATTACGAACAACTTTTACGATGGGACCAACCCCGAAATCGCGACCACCCGTAGTATATGTCAACCCGCTCCCCCTCTAGTCTTCACGTAGTAATTCATAAATATGACTTTTAATATTCTTTTGCAAACAGAAAAAAAAAAAAAGGCTCATAAGTAATTGTCTTTTGCCGCGTGTTTCCAAAAGTGCTTGCATACTTATTTTCTTCTTCAACAGGAACTTAAAAGCGCTAAACGCTGCGTGCCATATTTGAATGTAGCTTAAAAAAGTGGGAGACTTCCCTAGAGGATATTGACTCCGTGACTAAAATCTAAGCCCTGTGACCAAACGTGGTAATTTGAAGACCATACTACGTGACTCGTTCAGGGGGAGAAAGGATTAATTAACCTTACTAATATTAAAAATGCGAATGTTTGGATGAATGTAGGTATGTTCCTCAATCACGTCAGAACGGCTGAACGGATCTTGATGAAATTTGGCACAGAGATAGATTAAAGTCTAGAATAACACATAGAATACTTTTTATACCGGGAGTATGTTCTCTTGGGATTATTATCGACGTTCACGCGGACGGCAGCTAGTACTATAATTATTAAAAATATTATATTATTCAATATTGTATTAAAAATAAGACATACCTTAGCAGAACTAACAGCAATCTTGAACACGAGCAGCGCCAGGCCGATGGCGACGGACTTGGCAGCCATGATGCTGGTCAGCAGCATCCAGGTGGAGGTTGCGCCCACATGGAAGATTATCGGGAGAAGCGCCATGCCCATCTTCTTCATGTTCTTGCCTTCTGTAAGACAGAAAAGAAGTCTAAGGATAAATTGCGCAAGCCAGGGTTAGCAACTAACGCGGAGATTAAGGACAGCTCTTGTTTGTGCAAGTGGGCCTTGTTGCATTGTACAATGAGGGCTATCGCTTTTGTGCTCACCAGTTGGCGCCACTGGCGAGTGAGGTCCTTAAGCAGCTGTTAAAAGGCGTTATTACGTGCAGGGAAGCAAAGGTCGAATAAAAATAATTTAATTGTGAATTTTAAATTTAAAGAGTGATCAAATATTATAACTTCAATATACCAGTGACTTGAAGTCTTGTTTTTTCAACAAAAAAGGAAGGACATAAGTTTCCAACAGAAAAAAACTCTCTTAAAGCAGTCGTCGGTAGATAACCTATATCTTAATCTGCCATAAATGTATCGGTTATAGTAAGTAAACACACAAAAATCATATAAATTGAGTCAATAAACTCGCGTCAGAAGACAAACAACAATTAATTTCAACATTCTAACCTCGACGACGGAGCCCTGATGCGTCTCCTATTTCTGTCAGCAGGATATTAAGGAACATTTTATACAGCATTTTAAGGGTTGCAAGTATGTGCCAGACCTGGCTGGTTGCGGAATTTGTTCGAAAGAGTCACCGCGGCCCTGGAACGCAAGGGCTTTGAAAGGAACACGGATGGGTTTTAGTCAGTAAGAGTCTGACACGCCCTTCCCCTCCACCCAGAGCGGAAGAAGTCATTTGATGATTTCCCATGCTTAAAAAAAAGGGTCGAAGCAGGCAATTTTAGATTAAAATCAATATCTAAAGTTATTTATTCTAATTGGTTGAGAGCTAAGAGTAGCTCAGCGAGCACATATTATTGAACGTCAAAGTTTTACATAAAGACAGTCCTGAAAAACGTCTGCTTGTCACAATTCTTAGCTGTGAAGAAGTGGCGCAACAAACTCCCCAGCGGAGTCGCACTACGGCCGTTACGCGTAACGTCCGTTTATGCCGTTGACCTTCATGTATTACGATTAGTCGCTCTACGTCCGTCAGTCAAAACGCAAAATATTATTTGCGTTACTTATTGATCAAAAAATCCGTAATCACTACTTAAAAGCTTGACATTCTTAGATGTTCTTCGTAATCGGTATGATTATTATATATCATATTTATTAGTTTATTATTTTAGCATATATCGCACCTTTAAAGTAAAACGAAATTATGAAATTTAATTTTTTAGAAAATAGTCACTGTTTTAGATAGATGGCATGATACCTCAATTCATGAAAATTTCGTTTAGTAACGGTTTTACTTTAAAGGTGCGATATACGTATTTTATATATTACTAGCGGTCCCGACAGACGTTGTCCTGTCCGAATGTTTACTTTGTGCCTGACGAAAAATTATGGAAATCGATTGCAGCGCCACCTACCGGGTCCAATTGTGTATCTTAACCATTCTCGAATCCCCTTGAACACACACAAAAAATTTCATCAACATCGGTCCAGCCGTTTAGGAGGAGTTCAGTGACATACACAAGAAATATAAATATTAAGATTTGATTTGTATATTCTTTGTTTAAACTCAATTTTAAATTTTATTTTTATTTATTGTATTATTGTACACCTACCACAGTATAGTCTTTATAACCCAAAGGTTGACTGGTAGAGAATGCCTTGATGCATTAAGTCCGCTCATGTACCACTATTTTACATAAAGTTTAAATAAATAGATAAATTCCTAGAAGAATGAAGAATAGTGTGTGCTGGCGCGAGTCTACAGAGAACGCGACAGGCGGCGTCCTGATTCCAGATTTTATTTCACCGCGGGCAGTGATTGGCGAACAGTCTGACCAAGGTGACTACGGACTAACTATTGTTTATTTTTGTCTGATTAATTATTTTGTGTGTGTTATATTGTGTCAACTAATTTCATAAAATTTGATTTACATATTAGACATATAATTATCTGTGTCATGTTTTGTAAACTTTGCATACTGCTGTATAAATTAAAGTTTTTATAACTTAACAGACAGATGTGTTGCTGGGGAGTTTGTTGCGCCACTTCTTCTTCCCAGCTATAACACTAGGAAGTGGTGACGGGCGGGCGTTTTGGGGGACTGTCTTTATGTAGAACTTTGACGTTCAAAAAGTGCTGGCACTCAGCCTAATTTTAATAAATGACTTTTGATTTTGCGTATTGTATCTATGGGCCACAGTAGCCTGATAATATTTTATTATTATTGTTATTAAAGCCGCAAATATACTTGCAATAATATTGCTAATAATTTGGGCGACAAAAAGTATCTCTTGATAATTCTGCTCGCCTAGTAGCTTCACAAAAATAAATGATACAAAAAGTAAGAATTAGAATAGTAACTCAAATGTTTGTGCAAGATATTCTACCTATTTTTCATCGTATAAAAACGCTACATTGCCAAGTAAACGCTCATGATACCAATTTGGTCAAAGTCAAAAACGTTTATTCCAATTTGGTGGGTTCCAATTTGGTTACGGTACTCCGAATTCAGTAAGGTGTTAATCTATAAATAAGTGTTGAGATTATTGTCGAGAACGCTTTATAGGCTTGTTGAAGTATAAATAAAAATCTTTATAAAACAATTAGCCTTTGCCTGTGACTTCAGCCGCGTCGAATAGTTACTTTGGGCAGCCATTTTTATTTTGTAGACTAGCTGCGCCCCGCGGTGTTACCCGCACTGCCTATGGTTTAATCCAGGGTGTCAGCTTCCTGCATACCAAATTTTATCAAAATTGGTCCAGTCGTTTGCGCGTGAAGAAGTAACAAACATACACATATACATACACACACTCACAAACTTTCGCCTTTATAATATTAGTGTGATAAGTACTCATTTTTCATGTTTTTAGAAACTTTTGCCCCCTATTTCAAACCCTTCAAGCCTTTTTCTCGCGACAAAAGATAGCCTATGTCCTTCTCCAAGGTCTAATTTATCTTTGTACTAAATTTCATCTAAATTGGTTCAGCGGTTTAAGCGTGAAGTGGTAACAGACAGACACACTTTCGCATTTATAATATTAGTATGGATTCAACTCACTGTTCCAAAGCGTTTCCAGTAAAAAGTGTACTGGTGAGTGACGTCACACGAGTTTTCAACGCACTGTATCGTCTTTATTGTTAGGGTTCCGTACCCAAAGGGTAAAACGGGACCCTATTACTAAGACTTCGCTGTCCGTCTGTTCGTCTGTCCGTCTGTCACCAGGCAAAATTTCAACTGTTTACCTATCAGGGTTTAGTTGTAATTTTCACAGAATTTTTACTATAAAACAGAATAAAATAAATATTTAAGTTGTTCCCATACAACAAACGTGGTTTAATTGCCGTTTTTATAGATAACGGTACGGAACCCTTCGTGCGCGAGTCCGACTCGCACTTGGCCGGTTTTTTGTTTACGTGACAAATGAAAAAATATGTGTCCAACGTTTTTCGGAAATCTATCTGACGGACTAATTAGATTTTTATTGTCAAATACCCTATAAGTACCTAAGTCCTAATTATAACAGAGTTTCAGCCTTTGACCATTATTAAGACAAATAACGTAGGTTAGTAAAATTATATAAAATAAATGTTTTTTCCCGCGAATTCACTAGCGTGAATTTATTCGGGATAGTGTAGCTATCCATCCGTGCCAGAATTGTCACAGTCTGACTAGCACTTTCAGGGATTTAGCCCTTGCAAATTACATAAAATTTATTTTTTTGAAAATTCTATGGAATTAGTAAGTACTTCATATGTAAAAAAATATGGAAATATGGGCGGCCTTTGCCAGTATACCCTGCTATGGAACAATATTAGCTAGTTAGATTAGGTAATATAATACTCACTTCTTGCAGATTGCACGCCAAACTTGGGTTTCAAATCCTTATAATGAAGTATTCTTCCCAATTCACTGTTCCCTAAATGTCTATCATTGAAATCTTCCAGCCATTTAGCAACAAAATGACTACATTCACTCAATTTGTCTTGAAACTTATCTTCTAAAACTGTTATCAAACTATTTTCTTGCGCCACATTAATTTTGACATTACAACAAATAATAAAAATTAATAAAAATTTTGACAGCGACTCCATTTTGAATTTTTTGAATGCGCGCGTTCACTCGCGTTCGTACACTGCGACTGTGCGAATATTATTTACTCCAACAGGTGAAAAGTATGTCCAATACGAGTGGATCTTGTAATCTTAGTTTCTTGGTACGAGTGGATGGGTCTAAGTAAAATGGTCGTAGAATGGAACTTAAATATATATCAACATACGTAGGATTACCTACCTCTATATATTTCAGCTTGCCGTCGCAGACTTCATTAAAAAGTGAAATAGGAATTTTTAAAAGCATTTCAACGCAAAGAAAAAAAGCAATATGTTTTTTGAGAAAACATGTCAGCACTTTTAAATTTTACTGACCCATCTTCAACCTAATTTTTAGTACCTACCTAGTATGAGAGGTCTTAATAAAATGGATCTGACAAAATATCTTTTTATTCAGGCAGATTTTATCATTCGAATTTGACGAGCCTCGACGTCCATTATAAAATTTTTGTACCTGCCGAACAGTTTTATGCCTCCTTGCCAATTGAATATTATCTATCTTTTCATCTTAAGATGAATAAAAGTGTTTTACAAATGAAAGAGTATTTTGAAAACACAATTTTAGGGTTCCGTACTCGAAGGGTAGGTACTATCCAAAGATTGTCTGGTAAATATCGCTGTCAGCGATTCCATTCTATAAAATTCACAACAATTAATTACTAGCTCTAATTTAATGTAGTATTATCTAATTAGTTAAAATTTGTTAATTAGCTTTTTGAAACAATTATTCACGGCCAATCAACACCCACTATTCACATTTTCGAAATTGAAAAGCCGCCATTTTGGAAATAAAATGGACGTATTTAATTACTAATTTAGTATCGAATTATAGACTATAGCGACTCGCCCGGCTTTGCACGGGTGCACTACAAAGTGAAAAAGACGGATGACAAATAATTGCATGTAGCGGAGATGAGAATGTTGAGATGGATGTGTGGAGTATCGAGAATGGATAAAGTGAGGAATGAGTTCATTAGAGGTAGTTAAAAGGGAACCGCTTATCTTGGTATGGTCATGTCATGAGGAGAGATGAAATGCACGTAACTAAAAGAGTTATGAATATAATTGTGGATGGATGGACAGGGAGAGGAAGGCCAAAGAAAAGATGGATGGATTGTGTTAGAAGTGATATGAAAGAAAAGGGAGTTAGTGATAGCGTGACGGCTGACAGGACAGAATGGAAGAAAAAGACGTGTTGCGCCGACCCCAAGTAACATGGGATAAGGGCAGGAAGATGATGATGATGATGATAATGTAATAAAGCTGAAGAGTTTGTTTGTCTGAACGCGCTAATCTCTGGAACTACCAGTCAGATTTGGAAAATAATTAAAACTAGCGGACGTCACGCGGTTTCACCCGCGTAGTTCCCGTTCCCGTTGGAGTATACGGGGATAAAATATAGCCTATGTTACTCGCTGATAATGTAGCTATCCATTGCTGAAAGACCTTTTCAAATCGCTTCAGTAGTTTTTTTAAGTTTATTCGTTACATACAAAAATAAAAATCTTTCCTCTTTAAAATATTAGTATGGAAGTATAGATTATATTATTTGTATATGATAGCCATATTCATAAATAAGGCTATAAGCCATACCTACGAGAACGGGAAAAAGCGGGATATGCGTGTACGAAGTCGCGGGCAAAAGCTATTATAGTAATATTACATACACAAAAAGGTGTAAATGCGAAAAAACTATAAACGAGGCCTTTCTCGTTTATCGCTTTTTTCACGTTTAAACCTTTTTGTGAGGTGAGCCTCGTTTATTGCTTCTTCTATTAGATCAAACCGTGTCAAAATTTGGTGTGAGGTTTAAAAGTAAGCTGAGAGACAAACAGAGCTAAACAATGACTTTGTTTTGTACTTTTTAGTTTTTTTTTAAGGATGGGAAATCATCAAATGATTCCGCTCTGTCAAGGTCGTGTCAGACTCTTACTGACTAAAACCCATCCGTGTTCCTTCTAAAGTCCTTTGCGTTCCAGGGCCGCGGTGACTCTTTCGAACAAATTCCGATATTTTCGAACGAATTGCGAAGTAGTAATGCAAGCGAAGGAGGAGGCGGGCCGCGCGCGGGAACGACAAGGCCTTCGCCCCAACCGCCGCTACCGAAGAAGACGCCCAGGGCGTCGGGAGTCGCGGGGCGATCCCCGGCCACCTTAGGCGCGGGCCTGCGAACGGCTCACCTTGAGTGGCTCGCTGTCCGATCACCACCAGGCCCGGGTCGATGGCGCGTGTTCCACGCGCGCCTCAAAGAGATGTCAGCATAGAAGACGGGGCCCGCAAGGGCCAGAGCCTGCTAGGGTCAGAAATTTGTTCGAAAGAGTCACTGCGGCCCTGGACTGCAAAGAGCTTTAGAAGAAACACGGATGGGTTTTAGTCAGTAAGTGTCTGACACGCCCTTCCGCTCCACCCAGAGCGGAAGAAGTCATTTGATGATTTCCCATCCATAAAAAAGGGGGTTTCCGGGGCGATAAATCGATCTAGCTAGGTTTCATTTATAGAAAACGTTTACCAAAACAAAAACCGAGCTAAGTTCGGTCATCCAGGTACTTATTATTACCCGAGCCATTTTCTACTTTTCCGAATCACCGCAATGCTGGTGATCTGCTTACCCACTTACAGTTATGTGACAAACCGGTTGTGTTCCATAGCTTTTGTCAAAAGTGATTGCAGAATGTACAAACGACATCATGAAAACCAAGGACTTTCAAAAGAGACGATCACGGGACGACTACGACGCGATTGTGTTCTTTATTCGACAGGAAACTATACTTTGGTTTTCCAACTGACTAACTTCTACCTGAGAAATGAAAATGGCGGTTTGACAGCTTATAATATCTAATATATCTTGGGACAACTCACACACACTTGGGGCAACCAGACAACTGATACTACTGATACTTATATATTTCTAAATACATACATATTATAGACAAATTACACCCAGACACAGAACAAATGATCATGCTCATCACACAAAGATTTGTCCTGGGTGGGAATCGAAACCACGACCTCCGGTTTAGCAGTCAGGGTTACTAACCACTCGACCAGCAGGCCAGCTTTCGTACTGAAAATATACCAAACACCAATATTTATTCTTCAGTTAAAAATGAAAAATTAGCCCTTAAGCGTTTGTTCTCACTAGTTCAATTCATTAGTTCGATCGTCGAACTAGTGAAATTTATTTTTCTCAATTGTTCGACCGTCGAACTACTGAGATTTTTTTTGTCATATGTTCGACCGTCGAGTTGAATTAATATTAATCGAGAAACAAAATAAAAAAAAAACGTTTGTTTCGTTAAAAAAAAATGGCGAACTCCGTAAGAATATAAAATAACTTGAGAGATTGTAAACTCTCGATAAATTGTCAACTGAACATTTGGAATACTTTTTTACGCATCAAAATTTGATAGCCTATAAAATCGTGAAGCCATTCCGAGAAATTGTGGACTAACCTAAAATGGCGACCAATCAGAGCACAAGTCTACAATTTATACGTTTTCGTGTGACATTCATCTACGCGTTTGTAAAAACCAACATACCGCACTAGTATCATAAATAACTGCAGCAATTGTGTTGATTTTTTTTATCGGCTGTAGTTCTTACCGGCCCGTTCTAATAACTTTCAGTGTGACCCCCGTAATTCATGTTATGTTTTGCTTCTGTTTCTGTATATGACAACAATGTAAATCTATCAATATATGTTAAAAGGAAACTGACTGACTGACATATCAACGTACAGCCGAATCTACTGGAACTAGCATAAAAGGAATACTTGAGTAAAAAGTATTCCTTTCATGATATAGAGGTGATTACTGATTTACAAAAAAACCTGTTTTTATCCGAGTAGCATGTTACGGTGGGATCATTTTTGGCTGTTAGCGGGCAAACCTACAGGTAACAACTAGTCTTGTCTGTGTTTGGTCAACCTACAGTTAGTTATGAAGGATTAATCTTCTCTTCTTCTCTAATTTTTCTTTTTAGGGTTCGTACCTCAAAAGGTAAAAAAGGAATCCTTATAAGATCACTCTCTTGTCCGTCTGTCACTCCGTGTCTCACCAACGATTTTCTCAGGAACGTGTGGACCTAGCAAGTTGAAATTTATACCAGATACTGAAGTATATGTGTATAAAATCAAGGTCCTGAGTCAACACGTTAAATAGATATGAGCAAATTTAGATTTTCGCGAAAACTTGGAAGTACCAAAATTTACCTTAATTTTCAACTTTTTTTTAAAAGTCGAAGTTCCTAAAATGGCGTTCCGATTAATCGTCGTGTTCTTGAAACCAAGTCATGGTCGACATAGAATCGTATCCGTATCGTATGATATAAATACATTTAGAAGTAACGCTACTAAAGTTATGTGGTTTTAACTATTGTCGTTTACATCTTTTGTGTTTGACACACAAATTAGAATTTAGTTGTGATTAAATAATCATTATCTACTTGAACTTGTGTATTCCGAAAACAGCACTAGGCCGATACATTTTTTTATTGTGAACTTTGCGAAGTAATAGTGTTTATCTACACTAATATTACAAAGAGGAAAGAGTTGTATTTTTGTGTGTGTGTATGTTAGTAATGAATAAACTCAAAAACTACTTTGCCGATTTCAAAAATTCTTTCACCATTGGAAAGCTACGTTATCAGCGAGTAACATAGGCTATATTTTATCCCCGTGTTCCCACGGGAACGGAAACTACGCGGGTGAAACCGCGTGACGTCCGCTAGTAATTTATATAAATGGTTCAATGAAGCAGAAAACTGTTATAAGAATAAAATCTACTGCATATTAGCAAGTGATTAGTTAATTTTTAATGATTTTCATTGTTCTCACGTGTTGACTTTACCTCCAAATATCTCGACAACGTGACACTTTAGGGCACCATGTTGCAATCGTTTTCGTTTGTTGAGGTGCCGTCTACCATATACAAGATGATTTTTTCAAGAGCCCGATTTTATGAAAACAACTGGATTTTTGAAAAATCGGGGTATCGAACCGATTGATTTTGAAGAATAAAGAAACACGCCCTGTTTTACACCATCTGAAAGAACGAATTTTTCTAACACATGGCAAACTATAGGAAAGCACTCATTTTTACTATCTACCAAAACCTTAAATGATATTTAAAAATCTAAGGTGCAGTTGTAAATTCTCGGGCCCGATGTTGATGAAAACTAATCTGCATCAAAAAGATTTTTTTGAAAAAATTATCAGTGTATATTTTTTTAAAATTAAAAATAAACATTTTTGTTAAAAAAAGCAGCTCTGCAATGCCAACTCGGTAGTGACAACAGCATCCTGAAAATGATAGGTGCCAGACATTTTTTTTCTTTTTTTTTAGCTGCCTGACCGAAGACAAGGACACTGGGTGGGGACAGTCATTAATTACACTAGTTTAAATACGGTTTTCATACCCAGCTGAAAGTTGTTATTTTTTTATTAATTTAGGTGGAAATATCCAGAAAAAATAATTTAAAAAATCTGTCACGTCTGGTTAATTAGTTTGATATTTTACTTGTTAATGTTTGAGTTTGTTTGTTTTTATTTTTGATGGCATAATGGAGTGTGCTAGCTAACAAGTGTCAATTTTCTGTGTCATGTTTTGTAAACTTTGCATACTGCTGTATAAATTCAAGTTTTTATAACTTAACAGACAGATGTGTAGCTGGGGAGTTTGTTGCGCCACTTCTTCTTCCCAGCTAAAACACTATATAGGAAGTAGTGACGGGCGGGCGTTTTGGGGACTTTGACGTTCAAAAAGTGCTGGCACTCAGCCTAATTTGAATAAAAGACTTTTGATTTTGATTTGATTTTGATTTTGATTTCATCCCAAAATCTTTGATGTCGTTCATCAAACACCTTTAAATCTTGGTGAAAACGTTCCCCTTGTTCGTCACTCATACTTCCTAAGTTTTCAGGGAAAAAACTAAGATGCGAGTGCAGAAAATGAATCTTTAATGAGAGACCGATTCTACAGCTTTCGAAAAACACATGAGGCACCCACTTTTTATCTTGATTTGCAACAGGAAATCCAAAATAATGAAGATATGCACTTTTTAACGAATCTACAATATAAACTGTCCACAAACATAACAAAAACGATCAGAACTTTGTTTACACTTCCTACTCGACATTTTAAATCAATCCGAAACAGATGATTGTCGTTTGAAGCGAACGAATAAATAGGTAATAAACTGTCGTCACCACGTTAGGTACTTATTTAAGCACCTTTATTACTAACACCAAAATACTAATAAAATTATGGACCTCATGGTCTAAAATAAAGTTTGATTTAATTTAATGCCAGCTCCTAACTCCTTTTCACAGAACATAAAAATTGTATCTACCTAATTAAATAACTTCTCCATTGGCACCAGTAAATTTCGTTATTGTTAAAAGTACTTTTGCTACATATTTATTTTCATTTAAGTCATATTCTGCATATTAAAACAAGACAAAACGAGTGTAATCTGTCTAGATTTGAAGATAAAACTACAATTTATTGGCTAACTTCAACCATTTTGTCTGCACATGATTCGCAAAAAAGGCTAATTTTGTTGAAATATGCCTTTTATGTAGTCTACGCTCGAAGTACTTTTATTGTAGATTTTAATCTTAACTAGAATAATTTAGAGATTTTTTTATAATTATGCGGTGGATGAAAGTGAAACATAATTTGTACCCTACTTACTCAAGCCTGTCATTTTCTGAGCCTGTTCGAATCCCGGTTCTATGCCAAAACCGAGATTCGAACTCTGGACTAGTATTTAAACGGTCGCTCTTGCGAGCAATGGTCCTACGACGAGTACAATTTATTGATGCACCATGTTAGAGTAGAGTAGAGTAGAGTAGAGTGGGACCTCCATTTTCTCTCTAATAAAGAATCTAATAAAGTTCTACGTGCGACTTGAACATATACAACAGTCCGAATATCAACTATCAGGCAGTTGCCCACCAGACACAATAACCGTCTGGTCGGAGGATCCTTCCTATTTCCAGTGGATAAACAACAGCCGCACGGGTCTGTCTTCAAGGTTAAGCAACGTTTGCCAAGGTCTGTGGATGGGACCTATTAGGAATTTCTCAATGGCAGCCCGGAGTTTAGAAGTTGGTGGGGTGTGTGACACCCCCGTGCTTCGGAGAGCACTTAAAACTGTTGGTCCTGAGCCTGGGGGGCTACTCTCTAAACCCGAAGTCCGTAGTTTCGGGCTTAGTTGCGGGCGTATTCTACTCTGTATCACCAACGGACTTACGATTAGTTCCGAACCCGAGCTAAGAATGAATGACAGTAACTGACAGTAACTGTCAAATCATGTTGTCATTAATTCTTAGTGGTGAGGTGATACGGACTAGAATACGCCCGCAACCAAGCCCGAAACTACGGACTTCGGTTTTAGAGAGTAGCCCCCAGGTCTGTAGCCGTGTCGTATGGCTGTTCCATCGGGCGTATGAGTCAGGGAACAGTGAGTACATCTGTGCTTGCGCACACCCTTGTGCACTATAATATCTCCCGCGCCGATAACTGACAATCGGTCAGAAGTACTAATTAGGTAGAGAAAAATATTAATCACGAAGTTGCTTCATCATCATCCAGTCAAACCAGATTCAGCTGAATACTAGCATTTTTACGTGGAGCGGCTGCCAGCTACCAGACCTCCACAACCCAGTAACTAACCCAGTAACTGGGTAACACGATACACCTTGGCAAGACAGGTGTCAGATTTTCTGGCTTCTGAGTCTTCCGAGTATCCTACAATTAATGACAGCCGGGATTAATAGCATAATATGCTTTCCGATGCACGGAGGAATCTCGTTATGAAATAGATGGTCACCCATCCACTGACTGACCTTGGTTAGTGTTGCTTAACCTTGAAAATCGGTCAGTGCGGCGGTTATTACTTAGCCACGAGCATTGCCACAAGGTCATCAACGACATTGTTAGATTTGTCCACCAGGCTTTCAGAAAAATAAATTAAAACATCAGACTATGTCGCAGGTAATAGACCAGTATATAAAGTACCTACTCGTAGATTACCGCTAATGACGGTCTCAAGTCATTTGGAACCACAGACGAACCAGTTTTTTCAAACACCTAGCACCAATTTACACTCGCGAGCAATAAACTGGAATCACTTCATGCAGGTTGCTCAAAAAATTTTTTTTTCAAAATCTGTGCAATGAACTATGGATTGTGGCATATTATATAAATAATAAAGGTAATTTTGTTAGCTTTCAAATGCATCAATCAAAAAGATTTAAAAATAATTTGATTTACTACCTAAATTTAAGGAATTATTGCAATAGGTCGAAGTTGTGCGTCTTAATGAAAAATTTATTTTTTTATTTTTTCATAATACTTCCTGGATCGATGATTTGAAGAAGGTGGCTGGCAGTCGATGGATGCGGACCGCTCAACACCGGGATGGCTGGCGATCTTTGGGGGAGGCTTACATTCAGTAGTGGACGGCAATTGGCTGATATGATATTACTTCCTAAGTAATATGAAAAATTTTATTTACAATTTATTTACGAGATTTGTAAGAGGAGCGCAAAATCTTATTGAAAACGGTCTAGCAATATAAATAATGATTAAGGTATCTGATGTATTGTATTATATATTATGTTTAATATGTACCTAAGTTATAACATCGCCTTGGATGTATCTGTAAATTTGTTATAATAATGAATGAATAAATAAATAAATAAATAATTTTGTTTACCCCTCAATATTTTGTCATACCCTGGTCCTAATGACTACCTGTATACTTCTTTGAGTTTTCGCCTCACCATCCACTCGCTGGCAGCCCTCCCTCGAAGAGGTGACAATAAATTGGTCATTCCTCACCGAAGTGCATCGCTATCATCCAGATCCTGGTCTCCGGACTAAGTTTCCAGTCTCCCTGAACTTGTATACCTTCGAGACACAAGACTGGCTCAAAAGAAGCTGTCGAGCTATAGTACGCTGAGACAACCCATGCTGGATTAGGATGACGACTTAAGCGCCTTCTATAGGCGCGGTTTCCATTTTAATTTAGCTTCAGTGTTGCCAGTGACGTGAAATATTGGACTAATGACCAATTTTCATAAACGCTCACTTTTTATAAGTTTTCAGGATTACCAAACGATATTTTGTTTTGTTTTTAAAATGGATGTGTTTTGTTTTTACGTTCCATGACATAAGGTGAATAATCTATGGTTATAATATTGAAAGAGGTTGAAACCTTTCAAATGATATACCACAATCCATAGTTCATTGCATAAAAATTGTAAAAATTGTTTTGAGCAACGCGCGATGAAGTGATTCCAGTTTATTGCACGCGAGTGTAGTATTCAAGTTACAAAAATATGATCTCCGCTTACTTTGACTGACACGGGTCATTTTGGGAATCGAAAAAAAAAATACGACGTTATGATGTCTGTGGTATCAGGTTTTAACTTTCTAGAAAAAATGAAAGTGACCACGTATATTACATCATGGCGGTATTCCCTACAGGGCAGGCGAGGGTTGGGTGGTGGTGGAGGTGAGCTGTCAATCCATATAATCAAGATGTCACATGATCACGAAGTGACCTGTCATTCCATCTTGATTATATTATATGGATTGACAGCTCACCTCGTGATCACTTCACCCTTCGACATGTTTACAAAATCGACCGGCAGGCCTGGGTCGATGGCGCGTTGTATTCCACCTGCGCCTCAAAGAGATGTCAGTATACGAGACGGGGCCCACTAGCGCCAGTGCCTGCCAGGGTTGCGGAATTTGTTCGAAAGAGTCACCGTGGCTCTGGAACGCAAAGGGCATTACGAGGAACACGGATGGGTTTTATTCAGTAAGAGTCTGACACTCCCTTCCGCTCTGCACAGAGCGGAAAGAGTAATTTCATGGTATCCAATCCATAAAAAAGGGACGAACCTATTGCCGTCTACAAATGGAGTCCAAACTTCTACTGAGTAATTTCAGATGTAAACTCTGATAACACTTTGACCGATTCGGGAATCAAATTCAGGTACTCAAGCTAAGCTGTAGCGTATGCGACCACTAGACCAACGAGGCAAAATAACAACAAAATTATGTCTCTTCTAGCTATTGCTCGCGGCGATGCCCGCGTTTATAAAGATTTGGCGACGTAAGACTGGTGGATGCCGACCTTCACAGCTTGGCTCATCGTCGCAAGGTTGCCTGCTTGTCGGTCTTTTACAGATTGTACTTCGGGGAGAGTGTCCAGGAACTCCACGATCTCATCCCACCGGCCCCCTTCTACCATTGGACATCTAGACGCACTGCAAGTTACCATCCCTACCTTGTTGCTATTCCACCAATTCGCACTAAACGTTTCCAAACGTCTTTTATAATGCGCACAGCAAAGGAACGGAACTCTCTGCCTGCGTCTGTGTTTCCGAACGCATACAACCCTAATCTCTTCAAAATTAGAGGGAACAAGCTTCTTCTGGGTAAGCTCGCTCCATCGTCGACTTTGTCTCTGGTATCTATGACCTAGACTAGAGTCAAGAGCAAACCCATATTAAATAAAAAAATAAAAAAACAGATTTCCGCAAAAAAAAACCCGCCTATCTCATACCAAAATTCATCAAAATCGATTCAGCAATTTAGGCGTGCAACCGTCACAAACAAACTCACTTTCGCATTTATAATAGTAGTTAATTATAATAATTATAATAGTTAGCATAGGTAGGTTTCAATCAGGTTCAAACTTTCTAGAAAAAATGAAAGTGCATTTGCTTTGTATAAGATGTAATCCATGATTATTATTTCAGCGTGTATCAAATAAATTGATCTTTAATAGTTCTTCTGACGGGCAGTCAGAAGTCAGAACATCTGACGCCTGTCTTGCACCTGCATCCGGTTAGAAAGGACCCTACCCTGACATGGTTGGAAAAAGGAAGCCAGATTGAATTATTATATTTAGATCAAAGGTTTTTTCTGTTTATTTTGAGTGTTCTGTATGGTGTCGGACGTAAAAGAATAGCACCATCCCATCACTTCCCGTGGGTGTCGTAAGAAGCGACTAAGGGACTCACCAGAGTATGGGCAGCAGCATTCTCTGTGCATTGCAACAGCTACACTGCAATCGCCAACCCGCCTGTCAAGCGGCTCGAAAATATAGTTACCAATAAGGTTACTATATTTACGCCGCTTGAAGTCAAAGTCGTTATTTCAACTAGACCATTAAAAGGCACTTTTGAGGTTTCCCGCAGCCGCAGCAGCAGCACCAGCACAACACGATGAACTAGGAAGATGGGATGGCGCAAGAGTATCGACACAGGTTGCGTCCCACACTAAAGGCCTACCCATATTCCATGGAAACAAAGACATGTCGTCCGGCCTTTTGCCATCGTCACGTGCCAAGCCATTGGGTTCTAATACGGCTGTTGAGTCAAAGTAAAGTCAAAACGTCTATAATATGAATAGTTTACATCTGAAAGCGGGTTCGCCCGCATAATAAAAATGTTCTATGGCCTTTTCCAAGTTGTAATCTATGTCCCTCTAAATCTAAATTCATCTAAACTTGGTCCAATTTTAGGGGTGACAACTTAACAGACACTTTCCCATTTATACTAATTTAGTAGTATTTATTATTTTTTGCCGGAGGCTTTTAAATATCATAACCTAGTCTTCGATTATTAAAGTACTTAATTTATAACTTTATCTTTAAGTTGTTACTCTAATGATATTTAGAACTGGTTTGTTTCAGTCTAGTGCGCAATTTTGGTAGGTGTGTCAAAATTGTAGCAAAAAATAATGCTACACTGAATGCAAGTAGGGTGGTAACACACACTGACTAGCGAGGCGACACTGAGCGTATATTTTTATTCATTTATTTATTATTA
Organism: Mamestra configurata; assembly: GCA_002192655.3. Classification (NCBI taxonomy): domain Eukaryota; kingdom Metazoa; phylum Arthropoda; class Insecta; order Lepidoptera; family Noctuidae; genus Mamestra; species Mamestra configurata. The sequence continues at coordinate 17,281 of NDFZ01004816.1, forward strand.
TTTTTTATAATATACTTTATTGAACACCTCATAATGAGAACAGGACNCAGATTTCCGCAAAAAAAAACCCGCCTATCTCATACCAAAATTCATCAAAATCGATTCAGCAATTTAGGCGTGCAACCGTCACAAACAAACTCACTTTCGCATTTATAATAGTAGTTAATTATAATAATTATAATAGTTAGCATAGGTAGGTTTCAATCAGGTTCAAACTTTCTAGAAAAAATGAAAGTGCATTTGCTTTGTATAAGATGTAATCCATGATTATTATTTCAGCGTGTATCAAATAAATTGATCTTTAATAGTTCTTCTGACGGGCAGTCAGAAGTCAGAACATCTGACGCCTGTCTTGCACCTGCATCCGGTTAGAAAGGACCCTACCCTGACATGGTTGGAAAAAGGAAGCCAGATTGAATTATTATATTTAGATCAAAGGTTTTTTCTGTTTATTTTGAGTGTTCTGTATGGTGTCGGACGTAAAAGAATAGCACCATCCCATCACTTCCCGTGGGTGTCGTAAGAAGCGACTAAGGGACTCACCAGAGTATGGGCAGCAGCATTCTCTGTGCATTGCAACAGCTACACTGCAATCGCCAACCCGCCTGTCAAGCGGCTCGAAAATATAGTTACCAATAAGGTTACTATATTTACGCCGCTTGAAGTCAAAGTCGTTATTTCAACTAGACCATTAAAAGGCACTTTTGAGGTTTCCCGCAGCCGCAGCAGCAGCACCAGCACAACACGATGAACTAGGAAGATGGGATGGCGCAAGAGTATCGACACAGGTTGCGTCCCACACTAAAGGCCTACCCATATTCCATGGAAACAAAGACATGTCGTCCGGCCTTTTGCCATCGTCACGTGCCAAGCCATTGGGTTCTAATACGGCTGTTGAGTCAAAGTAAAGTCAAAACGTCTATAATATGAATAGTTTACATCTGAAAGCGGGTTCGCCCGCATAATAAAAATGTTCTATGGCCTTTTCCAAGTTGTAATCTATGTCCCTCTAAATCTAAATTCATCTAAACTTGGTCCAATTTTAGGGGTGACAACTTAACAGACACTTTCCCATTTATACTAATTTAGTAGTATTTATTATTTTTTGCCGGAGGCTTTTAAATATCATAACCTAGTCTTCGATTATTAAAGTACTTAATTTATAACTTTATCTTTAAGTTGTTACTCTAATGATATTTAGAACTGGTTTGTTTCAGTCTAGTGCGCAATTTTGGTAGGTGTGTCAAAATTGTAGCAAAAAATAATGCTACACTGAATGCAAGTAGGGTGGTAACACACACTGACTAGCGAGGCGACACTGAGCGTATATTTTTATTCATTTATTTATTATTATTTTTTATAATATACTTTATTGAACACCTCATAATGAGAACAGGACAATCAAACATAAAATAAGTCTAAAATGTGCTTATCGCACAAGGCAATCTCTTCCAGGCAACCTTTGGATGGATTGAACGAAAGGAGATAGATTTAGGGCTGTCAGTGTACAAACGTTCTAAGCAATACTAATTAGACATAATATTATAAAATTTATAGATACAATACCAATTAAAAACAACTACTATTACACGTACTACTAGTACTACTTATATTGCTTTTTATCTTTATTTACTTTCAACGAACTATAATATGGACATTTTTATAGGAATCTACCCAATTCGAATTCTGCGGACTATATTCGAAGTCACTAACTGAAATATGTACCTTATCAAGTATTAAATAAAATTATATTTTAATTCGCTACCTTTACCAGAACACGTCGCATAGTATCGCTTCGCGTTTCAGTGTGGGCTGACCCTCATACTGCGTGAATCTGGATTTGTATTATTAGAGTTTAGACTTTGAGTGAGGTTAGGCCCCATTGTAACATGAGCGAGAGTGAATTGGGAAATCACCCAAAGGGCAATAGGTGCTTTGCTCAGGATTTCCGGTATCTCTATTTTGTCAGAGTAAGTCGAATATGTAGCATCGATCTCATCTAGTTCCGTCTTTTTCTATTTATAATGTAGGTATAATTACAATCTTAATATTTACATACCTACTTAACTCAAAAACTTAATTTAAAAATTTAAAAAACCCCCGACACAAAAACCTACCTAAAAAAGTACGAAATAATAATTTGATTTATTTAACAACCTGTACATAAAAACTAAAACACCGCTAAAAATATTAATAATAATTACAACAAAATATTAGTTAGGAAGAATCTAAGTACCTACCTATTAATATTTCTACAAAGAAAACGTCGCGTCGGGGGGACCGTTTCTAAATATTTTACTACTCATCGTGGTAGCTTTGTTGTAAATACTAATATTTAGAAACGGTCCCCCGACGCGACGTTTTCTTTGTAGAAATATTAATAGGTAGGTACTTAGATTCTTCCTAACTAATATTTTGTTGTAATTATTATTAATATTTTTAGCGGTGTTTTAGTTTTTATGTACAGGTTGTTAAATAAATCAAATTATTATTTCGTACTTTTTTTAGGTAGGTTTTTGTGTCGGGGGTTGTTTAAATATCTTATCTTTCATTTGACAACCATTTTGGGCACATTTGTAGAATTTTGGTTCTTCCATCCCCACTTTAACCCACCATAACTCTTAAACGGCTCAATCGATTTTTATAAAACATAGCTAAGAACACTCTCGATTAAGTCTCCTTTCATCCAAAAAAAACTAAACTGAAATCGGTTCAGTGGTTCGGGCGCTATGATGCCACAGACAGACAGACAGACACACAGACAAACAGACACGTCAAACTTATAACACCCCTCTTTTGCGTCGGGGGTTAAAAATAAAAACTCGTAACTAAGTTATGGCATCAAACAATTTACTCGCATCGCTGTCGACTGGAAATGTGCCTAAAAGACTGGCGGCAATCCCACGTTGTATGGCTATGCTTATGCTCTGTCCGAAGGAGAAACTAACCCTTGGGTCACGCGAAATGTCAACTAGGCGTTCGGATTTAAATAGTGCTTGAGCACTCGGACCCCATTTCAACATCGTTCATTTCTCGCTCAGCTTACAGTATTACCTACACATAGATCATTCAAAAGTGTTCAAACTTATATTATAACCTAACCACAGACAACTAACTTTCTCTTTCAAAATAAAGAAATTATGAGAGTGAAAAGAAAAATGATGTTTCAAAATATTTTGGAGAATGTCTACGTGTTGTTTGTTTTTTTTTTTGCAAAATGGCGATGTAGTTAATTACTACTTTTACTAGTTACAGTAGGTCTCGCCACAATTAATGAATTGGCATGATCTTAAAGGCTAGGCTTGCATATTATGTATTCATATAATAATACCACTCAAAATTGATCTCAGCATTATTATTTTAATACTCATCTTTGTATTTGTATACTAATAGGTAAATTTTTTGGTGTTGTATGTACTGGAGTTCATTCTAAAATAAACATATTATTTGAGCAACTTAATCATTGACGCTATCGTCAATTCCTACCTTTTGATTGTTTACCAAGAATATAGGTAATTGAGCATAAGATTGAACCCTGAGGAACGCCCTTGGATTTCTTGATGGAAAAATGGGGCTCAGGCTTAAAGTCACCCAAAGAGAGGTCTACGCTAAGAGATTCCTTACGTGTTCGAATCAGGAATGAAGAGCAGGAACACCAAAGTTACTGACATACTTCTTCTCATCTCAACTTGGCAGTAAGCAGGCCAAATTGCTCGCAGAACAAAAATCTTCTGGACAGGCGACCGCGTAACCGCGGAGTTGTGGACCGTTCAGTTCATCCGGTAAAGGCCGCGGGATTCCACAGGATACGAGACACAGGATGTGTCTCGTATCCTGTGGAATCGTCTTAGCTGGAAAAAAGCGTCTTAGCTGAGATTAGAGCTAAGATTTCAAATATCTCAAAACTATCCTCCTTTGATATTTAAACTAGGTACCACTCGTAATCATTTTACCTCATTATGTTATGATTGACTAGCATTTGCCCGCGACTTCGTACGCGCATATGTCGTTTTATCTCATTCCTTTAGGAATTGCGGGAAATCCTCTCTTAGTGCTCCCCTACACTCCCTAAGGAAGCTACATGCCAAACTTCAGCTTTCTACGACCCGCAGTTTCGGCTGTGCGTTGTTTGTTAGCCACTGAGTCAGTCAGTCAGTTGCAGAAGAATTGTATATATTAGAATTAAGAAACGAGAAAAAAAAAATGCTTAGTCTTGATTGACACTATAACATAAGCACTTAATCAAAGGCTTCAGACAGATCAATCAATATAACAAGAGAGATGCTCAACAGACAAATAATTAACTATCGTCTAATTAAGCAAAGACTGACGAGGTATTGCAAAATAAAACATTCAGAATTAGAATAGTTTATTTTTCTTTTCACATCTTGCATACGAGACTCATCCATTACCTTGACATGAGTTAGTAACCATTTCAAAAATTTCAACGCTCTTTTTTGGTAGGTATTACATACCAAAAATGCTTTCGAATTTGTACTCTCAGTCGAAGAATAGGTCTCAAACTCAAATAAATAAAACAGCCATATTCAAAATTCCATTTCATCAACACCATCATCATCATCATCATATCAGCTGAAGACGTCCACTGCTAGAGATAGGCCTCAAATTACATTTATTTCAACTTATTTCAGTTATAACACCTTCAACACATGAAGGTACACACGATTCTTCAGAGCTTCTGAAGGGCATCCGTGTGGCGCGAACACAGCCTTCACAAACACATATCAAGGGCTTGTCTAACTGATGTTATGTGATTGTCTGGCTGAAATGACAACAGCTTTCCTTTCCCTTTGCATGGACTGACGACCACTATATCTCAAGGTTTCAATGCTGCTTATCCTCAAATTCTTCTTCAAAATCTGAAAGAGGAACCACTCAGAAGAAAGATGAGTCTAAAATAAATAAAACACTCACTTTCAAAATTACAATTTTATTCTTACACACGAATTATAACAGTATCCACATCAATCCCACTACTAAAACGACACTGGACGTCTGGAGAGCCTCTGAAGAGCCTCTTTGTGGCGCGAACAGGGCCACGTCGTGGTAGTTAGAGCTCCAGCCTATCAGGGGCTCGTCGCGGTTCTGGACGCGAAGCCACAGCTCTAGGGGACGGAAGTATCTGGGAGAAGAAGTAAGGAACTTTTTATATAAACTTAACAAGTTCACTGTCCGCTCAATAGACACAATCAGCGAAGACCACATGTGGTTTACGGAACTGTGAACCGGTTAACGATAGTTTTCTAGAGGCATAGTACAGTGGTGGATCCAGGATTGTCGTTTGGCTCCCCCCCCCCGGACTTGACCCCGCCGCGAGTAGGTTTTAGCAAAGCAAAATTAAAACAGCTAAAAAAAATTGCTTTATGCATAACAAGCCTCCTTGGATTACTTTTCCTAAATTTCTCAATGACGTCGTTAGGTTGTAGACTATCAAAGATATCTCGGACTCGGTCTTTTGCGGGGGGCTTGAGCACCTTTGCCCTTCCCCTGGATCCGCTAGTGGCATAGTTAAAGTTCGCGAACATATTCGTAAGAAGTTGGCAGTAGTATCATCACATCGCTAATGTTTTCTAATTACCTATTTGTTGTAATTGTTTAAGTATTTCGTGTACCTATTTATCTTGTTAATTTGAGTATTTATTATATATTTATATTGTATGTATAGTTTATATATTCCTATTATTTATTTAAATGTTTGTATGTATTCATTAAATATCAATCGGTTTTAACCATATTGCACCTACCACCATTCTCTGCATCACCCAAAGGTTGACTGGTAGAGAATGCCTATGGCATTAAGTCCGCCTCTGTACATTTGTGTGCGTAAAGTGTAAATAAATAAATAAATAAATAGTCAGTCACCAAATCTTATTTATTTATTTAAATGCCTTATTGCTGTATTATCGATTACCAAGTTGATTATATAGAGATTAGATATGTTGACAGGTTTTTAGCTAAGTGATAAAGTTTTTATGTCGAAGCCAAGTCAACTGAAAATGTTTATGCCATAGGTACTTTTTTGTAACCATGCGATTACATAAAAACAGGTTATACTTTGAAGAAGTTCTTATAACAGGATGAGATGGAGGGCACGTGAACAGATATGATAACTCATCACAAACATATGCCTGGAATAATAGTTGGGAGTCTTTTATATACCCGCGCCAAAAAACAATGGCGAAATCTTAACTGGCCTGTTGGTCGAGTGGTTAGTGACCCTGACTGCTTAACCGGAGGTCGTGGGTTCGATTCCCACCCAGGACAAATCTTTGTGTGATGAGCGTGATCATTTGTTCTGTGTCTGGGTGTAATTTGTGTATAATATGTATGTATTTAGAAATATATAAGTATTTTTATCAGTTGTCTGGTTGCCATAGTACAGGCTCTGCCTAGTTTGGGATCGGATGACCGTGTGTGAGTTGTCCCAGGATATATTATTATTATTATTATTATTATTAACTGACTTAAATTTGAGAGTCTAAAAGTGACTTATTTACGATAGTAATTCCAATATTTGTTTATTTAGTGTCACATTAACTAGTTAGAGCCGACAATAAGTTCTGGTTTATTGTTATTATTTTTATTATTGTTATATTTAAACGGAGTAAATTATTATTTTTTCTTTTTTTATATCTTGGGACAACTCACACACGGTCATCTGATCCCAAACTAGGCAGAGCCTGTGCTATGGCAACCAGACAACTGATAAACATACTTATATATTTCTAAATACATACATACATATTATAGACAAATTACACCCAGACACAGAACAAATGATCATGCTCATCACACAAAGATTTTTCCTGAGTGGGAATCGAACCCACGACCTCCGGTTTAGCAGTCAGGGTCACTAACCACTCGACTAACAGGCCAGTCTTTTTATATCATCCAGGGATGGGTGCTCAAACACACAAAAACAACATCAAAATCGGTCCAGCGTTTAAGAGGAGTTCGGTAGATATCACACTCGTTTTTTTTCAATAATCAATACAGTTAACAATACAGTTCATTTCTAAGTGTAGGTGTTTCTTGCAGGTATGTAAAAATTCTCAATTAATGACTGGCAAAAAGACTAGTATCCCAAATCTAAAAAAAATTAAACTTGTTTATTGACGACTTTTGATTGGTCGATATTGATACATGTTGGGAGTTTTTGGCGGAATTTTATCGAGTGAAATTTGGCGGCTATTTTAATTATTCGTAAATTGATTCCTAGTGGATGTTGTGATGTAAATTGGGGTAGTTTTGTGTCTCAAGTGTCCACGCACCTGGAAAATATGTGGAATAATTGAAACAGGCGCGATCTCGGTTAAGTGGAGCTGAGAATTTTATTGTAGTATTGACTACCTCACTCGAAAGTTGCTGAGTAGGCTGAATCGATTATATTTGTTACCAGATACTCTAAAAACACAAGAGATTAAAGACTTAAGACAAGGCAATATGGTCAAAAGACTGTAGCTTTCCCTTCGAGGTAAATAAAAACAAAAAAAAAACATGTAGATACATTTCATGCTGAAATAATTAGGTTAGGTTCGAATGGTATGACGGGAGCGAGTAAGCGAAGCGAGAGAACTTAGCTCCCGTCATGCTAGGTTCCTTTAAACAAGACAGAAATAGGCGCTGAATGTTGAAATTGTATTATATACTTAACTTTTCATGTTTTGCTATTCACAATTCCACGTAATGACTTCGAGAGATTATACTTTTGATGCTCAGAAAGTATTCTAAACGTTCAATTGTCGAGAGTTCACATCTCTCTAGATCTATACTAATATTATAAAGAGGAAAGATTTGTATGTTTGTATGTAACGAATAAACTTTAAAACTACTGGACCGATTTGAAAATATTCTTTCAGCAATGGATAACATTATCAGCAAGTAACATAGGCTATATTTTATCCCCGTACTCCCACGGGAACGAGAAGTACGCGGGTGAAACCGCGTGACGTCCGCTAGTATTTTATAATCTTACAGAGTTTGCCATTTTCCGTTGACATATCAACATTATTCACAATCCATATCCAGGATTTAAATATAGCTAGCTGGCTGGAAATACTAAAAATACAATTCTTTAATTCTTTATTGTACACCTTAACAGCTTATATTAATTCACAGTGATTTAAATAGTTCATGTACAAAGGCGAGCTTAACTCAAAAATGAGTTTTCTACCAGCAAACCTTTGAGTGACAGAGAGAGATCACAATAGAGGGCTCAATACAATGCTGGAAATAAAAATAAATGGTAGGTAATGGAAGAGACCTATGTTCAGCCGACCTACTATGACGTGCTAATGCCATCCAATTCCGATGATGTAAAAGCAGGGGCGTAGCTGTAAGCCGTAGCAAAGGTACGGGGCCCCCGGGTTACAAGGGCCCCGACGTGTGGACGCAAAGCTAAACATTTAGTCGCGCCATCTCCTTCGTGGCCTGCCAAGACAGTTCTGAGTTAGTAAGGTCTATTTTTGCCAGGGTTGCGGAATTTGTTCGAAAGAGTCACCGCGGCCCTGGAACGCAAAGGGCTTCAGAAAGAACACGGATGGGTTTTAGTCAGTAAGAGTCTGACACGCCCTTCCGCTCCACCCAGAGCGGAAGAAGTCATTTGATGATTTCCAATCCTTAAAAAAAAGGGCCTATTTTGTTTTAAAAACAATACCCCTTACAACGGGGCCCCCAAAAATGTTTGATAAGAGCCCCTATGAGACTAGCTACGCCACTGTGTGAAAGAGATAGTGCTATTCGCTATGTATAGCTCCGTCTCCCTCTAAGAGCGGAATCATGATCGTTTTTGGACTTCATAGTAGGGCACCAGCACCTACAGCTGGATAGCTTACCTAACTAGAGCTTCAGGCGATATCCTGTTGGTCTTTCCTCTGGTCATAGACTTGATGATTTCCGATGCAGGCTTCGAAGAACCAGCTTGCATTATTTCACTGTAAAAGAAATTCATTTTTAATTAAAATCTTTGATGCATGCAAAATCAAAAATCAAAATCGAAAGTCATTTATTCAAATTAGGCTGAGTGCCAGCCAAAGTCAAAGTTAAGTCAAAACGTTTATTTCTATTAGGCCATTAAACGGCACTTTTGAACGTCATCATTTACAGTTCAGTAAAATAAATAATAATAATTAATAATTAATATTACATTAATAAAGTGAATCTACTGCACTTTTTGAACGTCAAAGTTCGACATAAAGACAGTCCCCAAAAGGCCCACCCGTCACTATACTTAATTTCTGTCTAAACATGGTGTCCGGTCTTTTATAAACCATCCTCTAAAATTAAGTATGTATCACGGAAAGGGCAAACCTCTCGGGAATGCGGAGTAATCGAATGGAATGATTCCATTTTAGATTTAAATAGTAAACTTTAAAGATATAGCCTTCCGAACGTTTGTTTTTACGCGTTCACCGTACAAGAAACACGGCATGCTTGATGTCCCGTGCACACGAATGCTCCCGAAGATTGCCGACCGCACGGGAGTTCACATTTTTTTTATTATTTGAAATGAGTTTGCTCTTGACTCTAGTCTAGGTCATAGATGACAGAGACAAAGTCGACGATGGAGCGGTCTAGTCGGGCCTTGCTATACTAATATGTCAATACATTGCATTGATAAAATGTTTATCATGAATTTATCATTAAGCAGGTGAACGAGTGAGCAATTATAATTTAGAATCGGTCCCGACCGATCTTGTCTTTCTTTTTGTAAGAAAAAAATCTACAACCCGATTACAGCGAGACCTACCTGGTCTAACTGTGAATCTATATAATAATATCTTGGGAATCTATATAATATCTATCAACACACACGGGCATCCGATCCCATCCATCCAAACTAGGCAGAGCCTCTGCTATGGCAATCAGACAACTGATAAACATACTTACATATTTCTAAATACATACATATTGTAGCGTGTAAGATGTAGTTAAGAAAGTTTTTTGTAAGTTACTTTGTCGCATTAGATGTAATGTAATCTGTAATGGCAAAGGAAACGTGTGTGTAATAAATAAATAAATAAATATTATAGACAAATTACACCCAGATACAGAACAAATTATCATGCTCATCACGCAAAGATTTGTCCTGGATGGGAATCGAACCCACGTAGGCTAGTCTTTTTATATCATCCAGGGATGGGTGCTCAAACACACAAAAACAACATCAAAATCGGTCCAGCGTTTAAGAGGAGTTCGGTGGCATAAAGACATACAGAAGACGTATACCTAAACATACCTGAGGACTCGTCCTGCATCCCTGCTCCGGAAGATATCACGCTCGTAAAGATGTCCCGTGTGACCTGCTCGAAGATCTGGAACTCCAGGAGGAAGTACTTAATGTTCTCCTGTTATGGGAGACAGATTTGATCCTAACCTGAGTACTTGTCCTGCATCCCTGCACCGGTAGATATCACGCTCGTAAAGGTGTCCCGTGTGACCTGCTCGAATATCTGAAACTCCAGGAGGAAGTACTTAATGTTCTCCTGTTATGGGAGACAGATTTGATCCTAACCTGAGTACTTGTCCTGCATCCCTGCACCGGTAGATATCACGCTCGTAAAGGTGTCCCGTGTGACCTGCTCGAAGATCTGGAACTCCAGGAGGCAGTACCTATCTGATGTACTCCAGCAATGGGAGACAGATTTGATCCTAACCTGAGGACTCGTCCTGCATCCCTGCTCCCGTAGATATCACGCTCGTAAAGGTATCCCGTATGACCTGCTCAAAGATCTGGAACTCCAGGATGAAGTATATAATACCCTCCTGCAATGGGAGACAGATTTGATCCTAACCTGAGGACTCGTCCTGCATCCCTGCTCCCGTAGATATCACGCTCGTAAAGGTATCCCGTATGACCTGCTCAAAGATCTGGAACTCCAGAACGAAGTATTTAATGTCCTCCTGCAATGGGAGACAGATTTGATCCTAACCTGAGGACTCGTCCTGCATCCCTGCTCCGGAAGATACCACGCTCGTAAAGATGTCCCGTGTGACCTGCTCGAAGATCTGGAACTCCAGGAGGAAGTTTCTGATGTACCCCTGCAATGGGAGACAAATTTGATCCTAACCTGAGGACTCGTCCTGCATCCCTGCTCCGGTAGATATCACACTTGACACTCGTACAGGTGACGCGTGTGACCTGCTCGAAGATCTGGAACTCCACGACGAAGTGTTTAAAACCCTCCTGCTTTGGGAGAAAGATTTGATCCTAACCTGAGGACTCGTCCTGCATCCCTGCTCCGGTAGATATCACGCTCGTAAAGGTATCCCGTATGACCTGCTCAAAGATCTGGAACTCCAGGATGAAGTATATAATGCCCTCCTGCAATGGGAGACAGATTTGATCCTAACCTGAGCACTCGTCCTGCATCCCTGCTCCGGAAGATATCACGCTCGTAAAGATGTCCCGTGTGACCTGCTCGAAGATCTGGGACTCCAAGAGGAAGTTTCTGATGTACACCTGCAATGGGAGACAGATTTGATCCTAACCTGAGGACTCGTCCCGCATCCCTGCTCCGGTAGATATCACACTCGTACAGGTGTCCTGTATGTCCGGAGACTGAGCACAGCTGCTCGAAGATCTGGAACTCCAGGATCGTTGCTAAGAAATACTTGATGTATTCCTGTAAATGGGAGGAAGAAGCTACAGTTCTGAATGACAAGGATTTTTTTTTTTCTTAAATATGGGTTTGCTCTTGACTCTAGTCTAGGTCATAGATGACAGAGACAAAGTCGACGATGGAGCGAGCTTACCCAGAAGAAGCCTGTTCAGTCTAATTTTGAAGAGATTAGGGTTGTATGCGTTCGGAAACACAGACACAGGTACAGCTTAATACGGTGGAAGAAGAACCTGCTGCCCTACTATGACGTGCTAATGCCATCCAATTCCGATGATGTAAGCGGGATAGTGCTATTCGCTATGTATAGCTCCGTCTCTCTCTTAGAGCGGTCATGATCGTTTTAAGACTTCTTAAGGCTTCTGGGCTTTTTGAACATTTCTCAGCTTAACCTAGGTTTGGGGATAGGAGTAAATAAATTTATATTAATTCTGTCGATAGCTTGATACCTATTAAATTGCGGTATTTGGAGTTATTTTTGTTAGGAAATCTTAAGGAATTTTATAAGTTTAAAACAAGTGCAAGTCAGACTCTCACACGAAGGGTTCCGTACCATAAACCGAAAAAAACATGTTTACTGTATGGGGGCCCCCTTTATTTTTTTTTCATTTTTAGGGTTCCGTACCCAAAGGGTAAAAACGGGACCCTATTACTAAGACTCCACTGTCTATCTGGACTTATAGCGGCAACAGAAATAAATCATCTGTGAAAATTTCAACTGTCTTGCTATCACGATTCATGAGATACAGCCTGGTGACAGACAGACAGACGGACAGTGGAGTCTTAGTAATAGGGTCCCGTTTTTACCCTTGGGTGCGGAACCCTAAAAAAAACAACAATCACTGAAGTCAAATTTTGATTTTAGAGCGGACTAACCTGATCAGAAATGATGTGATATTTGGATCCTGGGTCAAAGTCACCTTCGTGTCTTGCTAAAGGTGGGATTACACCCTGGAACAAAATATGAACATAATGTTTTTGTTCTTATAAAGAAGCAAATGGCTTGTAGGCTTGTTTTTATTGGTATTCCTTAGGGAATGTACCCATACTACGTGACCCATTTTTTACAATTTTTTAGCCCCCTTCGGTGACCACCTAGTCTTCTTCACGTAGTAATTTGATATGATTTTAAAGATTCTTTTGCAAACAGAAAATTGAAAAAAAAAATGGATCATATTTGTCTTTATTAATACGGCGCTTGTCGCGTGACGCGAAAAGTGCTTGTATACCTATTTTCTTCTTCAACAGGAACTTTAAGAAAAGCGCTAAACGCTGCGTGCCATATTTGAATCATCATCTGCCTAGCCTTTTCCCAACTATATTGGGGTCGGCTTCCAGTCAAACCGGATCCAACTGAATACCAGTATTTTACGTCGAGCAACTGCCTATCAGACCTCCACAACTGGGTAACACGGTACTTCTTGGCAAGACTGGTGTCTGATTATCTGGCTTCTGACTATCCGTAACGACTGCCAAAGATCTACAAATGACAGCCGGGACCAACGGCTTAACGTGCTTTCCGAGGCACGGAGGAGTCTCGGTATGTTAAGACGGTCACCCATCCACAGACCAACCTCGGCAAGCGTTGCTTAACCTTGAAGATCGACCCGTGCGGCTGTTATTATTTAGTGCCATATTTGAATGTAGCTCAGAAAGGTGGGAGATTGGAGATTTCCCTAGAGAATATTGACTACGTGACCTAAGCTAACCTAAGCCCTACACCCCCCGCCCCCTGTGACCAAGCATGGTATTTTAAAGACCCCTCCCCCCCCTGAAGGGGTCACGTAGTATGGGTAAGTTCCCTTACCTGATATCTTAATTTCATTTGCCACCATCTTGTGTTCATATTCTGGACTCCGTCTTCAAATATTGACCAGCGCCACTGGAAGAAAACAATGCTATAATTTAGACTAGGAAGACATTTTAATAAATGATGATTATTTTTTTAACACGTTTATTTACTTTTCACGAAGTACAAGTAAAACAACTAAATACTTAAATAACTAGACTAATTATTGCGAAATTATGTACAAACACGTATAAAAATAAAATAAATCATTGGGCATCTAAAAATTCATCCACATCGCTGTCAATGGTAAAAGTGTCCAGAACACTGGCAGCATTGCCGCGTTGAATGGCAATGCTGATTCTTGGGCCGTAAAAAGCCCAGCCCTCTGGTCACGTCAACCGTCGACAAGACTCGGTGAGCACTCGGACCCCATGGGCCCAATATTTCAACACCAAACGGCTCAAAAATATAGCTCCCAATAAGGTTGTTATATTTGCGACGTTTGAGATTTTCTGTTAATAGTGCTTGGGGTTCGTGACAATAAAATCAACCGATTAAATAACCCAAAATGACACTTTAATTTAACAACACTAATTACCTACAACTTTAAACTCACTAATTATAAAACACAAGTTCACTACTGATCACTTTATTTGCACTTGAAGATCGCTTCCGAAGTATTCGCTTGTATCGCTAATCCAATACTGACTCGGTCGCGGAATACGCGCTCCTTATATAGGTCATTTAATTCTAGAAACTTCTATTCTCGAAACATATGGAAAGTACTCGTAACTACCGCTGCCGACTGACCAGATATGGAGAAGTGTAGAATGTTCTGGCTAAGAAATGTCTAGAAGGTACTTGACTCTACTAGTTCTACTACTCGATACTAGATGGCGCTAGTAAGTTAAAAATGTCAATTTTACAGGTCAATCTTTTTTGCTCTGTTTAAACTAGATGAGGCCCTTGTTTCCTGACAGACTACCCTGAGAAGAAACACCGAAACAAACTCTGAAATCATCGTCTTTTAAAGTCTATATAATTAATGTATTGGTCAGATAACCATAGAGAACTAAGTAAGTAGGTATTAACTACTAAGTCGACAAATATATAGTTCAAGTATATGTAAAAGCCTCCAGTTATACGTTACCTGGTCCACCATGAACGCGAAGGGTAAGTAAGCCACCTTCTCCAGCGCCATCGTCATGAGGAAGTTCATGCCCACCTCGTACGGGTCGTGACTCCTGGGGGGAGAGCATAGTGATGTGAAAAAGATGGACTTATCAGCTTAAAACCTTGAAGAACAGCTCCTGGACATAGACAAGGTTAAGGGGTGTTTTCTACATAAAAAACGTCTGTTAGGTCCGCCTCTGGGGGGCTACTCTCTAAGCCCGAAGTCCGTAGTTTCGGGCTTAGTTGTGGGCGAAGAATGAATGACAACACGATTTGACAGTAACTGTCAAATCGTGTTGTCATTCATTCTTAGTGATTAGGTGATACGGAGTAGAATACGCCGCTTTCAAGGGCCGCGGTGACTTCGTGAAAAAATAAAAAACGTGTCCAATATCTGTATAAAATACATTTAAGTAATTAAAATTTCAAGAGGAGCAGTTTGTAAAGCGCAAGTGACTTACTTATTTTGATAAAGTCCAACTCTCTGCAGATGAGGTAGATTATAAACTGACAAAGTAGCCGCGTTCGCCACGGCCTCGTGGAATGCTGAAATTAATAATTTAGTTTTTCTAAAATACTGTCTTAACTCTATATTATGTACTTACACTTAACAATATGCCGTGGCTAAGTAAAACACAAATATGAATCTAAAATTTAAAAAAACAATATTAAAGGAATTGCCAATCAAAAAATACGTTTGATTGTTTTATTAAGAAGTTATTTTTGTTTGTTTACAAAGATATTTACAAACGTTTTAATAAATACTTAACTAACTATATACACTAGAAATAAAAATAAAAACTCCTAATTAAATTAACCCTAAAATATGGCGTCAAAAAATTCATCCGCATCGCTGTCGACTGGAAGTGTACCCAAAAGACTGGCGGCATTGCCACGTTGTATGGCAATGCTTATTCTTTGATCAAGGTAAAAGCCAGACCTTGGGTCACGCGAAGTGTTAACTAAGCGTCTTGAGAGATCTTTAAATAAGTTATGTGCACTCGGACCCCAAGACCCGAGAGTTTCAACCCCAAACGGCTCGAAAATATAACTACCAACAAGTTTATTATATTTCCGCCGCTTGAGGTTCTCTGCAGCCGCAGCGGCAGCGCCAGCACAGCACGAAGAGCTAGGAAGATGAGATGGCGCAAGAGTATCGACACAAGTAGCGTCCCACACTAATGGCCTACCCATCTTCCATGGAAATAACGACATGCCGTCCGGTCTCTTGCCATCGTCGCGTGCCAGGCCATTGGGTTCTAACACAGCCGTAACGCCGACGGTGACAAGAGCTCGTCGGATGATGTCGTTAAGATTCGCGTGCCGCGCTATGCGGCCTGCGCTACGGCTGCATGACAGGCCCGTGGTGTCCAAAAATAAATTACTATGAAGTCGTTTAATTAATTAGAACTTTTACAAAATAATATCTTTTTCTAGATGGCCAAATGCATCATCACCTGCCTAGCCTTTTCCCAACTATATTGGGGTCGGCTTCCAGCCAAACCGGATTCAGCTGAATACCAGTATTTTACGTGGAGCGGCTGCCTACCAGCCCTTCATAACCAATTAACTGGGGAACAAGGTAGTTCTTGGCTAGACTGGAATCAGATTTACTGGCTTTTGACAATCCGTAACGACTGTCAAAGATCTTCAAATGACAGCCGGGACCAACGGCTTAACTTGCTTTCCGAGGCACGGAGGAAACGTTATGTTAAGATGGTCAACCATCCACAGACCAACCTTGGCAAGCGTTGTTTAACCTTGATCGACCCGCACAGCTGTTATTCTTTTAGCCACGAGCTCCTTCAGATGGCCAAATACATATGAAATGTAAATAAGTTATCAAACTGTTCATAATTTCGCTCTGTCATTTACATCTTCGGTAGTATAATGGTAAGTATCCCCGCCTGTCACGCGGGAGACCGGGGTTCGATTCCCCGCCGGAGAGACTCTTTTTGTGTTTTTTCTAATTCATTTTTTTTTCTTCCTCTTACTGACTGACTTTTATAGGTACCGTTATTCCTTTTTGATCTATTTAAATTATGTGGCAGAAGGTAGAAAATATTTATTTATTGAGTAAGGCGGTGTGCCTTACTTAAACGACATATTATTTACAATTTTAACAAAAAAACAGGAAATTACAAGTATTGAATTCTGTGCAAATACATCACTTATAGGTATGCACAACATTCTTTATGAAAGATTAACAACTAGCTACCGCCCGCGGCTCCGCCCGCGTGAATGCGAAAATTATCCCAAGGGAACAGACTCCCGGTATAAAAACAATCCTTTGTCCTTTCCCGAGACTCAAACAATCTCCATACCAAATTTCATCTAAATCGGTCCAGCCGTTTGCGCGTGAGAAGTAACAAACATACACACACACACTCACAAACTTTTGCCTTTATAACATTAGTGTGATTCAGTAGTAAATTTAAAACAAAATAAATAATAATACCTTTCAAACAACGCACTACAAAATAAAATGAATTGCACTTTATACAATTGTTATCAAAATAAAAGTTAAAATAAGCTAAATTAAGTACAATAAAATAATTAAAACAATTTCAAAAGAACAGTTATATTAAATTAAATTAAATTCGAAACAAAAAATAAATTTTAACATCATATCAGCCGAAAGACGTCCACTATAATAAAAAAATATGGTTGTCTGTAAAGTCGGTTTACGGACGATAGTTTAACGTGACAACGTCATAACAAAACATTGATGAAATGATCGTAACGTTACAATGATCGTAACGTTACAATGAGTCATCCCTTTTCGTGCGTGCAGCCGGCGTTCATCGATTTATTAGACGTTGTCACGTCAAAATCTATTTTTCAGTACGTGTGATGTCACTGAACTCCTCCTAAACGGCTGGACCGATATTGATGAAATTTTTTGTGTGTGTTCAAGGGGTTTCGAGAATGGTTTAGATTCACAATTGGATCCGGTAGGTGGCGCTGCAATCGTTTTCTATAATTTTTTGTCAGACACAAAGCAAACGTTAGGACAGGACAACGTCTGTAGGGACCGCTAGTGTCGTGTATAAATAAAATATGGCTGTGCTTCGACGAATTTGTTTGAGACCTTTATACAGGATTCCGCTAAAAGTTGACCTGTCCTGCATCTCCACTATTGTGCATTACTTTATTGACATACTTGAATTGAAGTGCCTTTAGTTTTTAAGATTTAATTTGTAATTTAGTTTTTATATTTTTTGTTAATTTTATCAAATTTGTACGCCTTATGGGTGAAACATGTACGTACGAAAGATTAATATTGTGACATCCTGCATGCAAAATTTGCATGTATACGCATGTTTGCAAAATTGAATCAAAAAAATCAAAAAATCAAATCAAAATCAGCATTGCCATACAACGTGGCAATGCCGCCAGTCTTTTGGGTACACTTCCAGTCGACAGCGATGCGGATGAATTTTTTGACGCCATATTTTAGGGTTTATTTAGTTAGGAGATTTTATTTTTATTTCTAGTGTATATAGTTAGTTAAGTATTTATAGATTGTTGAACGAAACTTAAAAAAATTAAAAGTATTTATACGCATGTTTTGACAAATAAAATTATCTTTATCTTTATCTTTATTCTGTTGACGTGACTCACCAGGATTGGCGCCGTCCCTGAAGAGTTGTGGCTGCTCGGAGTACTGCAGGTAGTACTGCACGTGCGCCATCTCGTGGTGGGTGGACACCAGGTCCTGCATCGTCACCTCCGTGCATTGCTTTATTCTGGAGACAAAATATTTGTTTTTTTTTAAGGCTCAATTGATACACGCTTGTATTGAAAATAAAAGAAAAATTAGGTCTCGCTCAGGGCAAATGACAAAAATTTTTTTTACAAAAAAAAACCGACTTCCAAATAAAAAACACTACAAGTCGGTTTTTTTTTTGTAAAAAAGTTTTTTTTTTGGAAAAACATTGTATGTGCCTTTAAAATTGGAGGGTTGCCCTCGATTTCCCTAGGTTTCCATCATCAGATTCAAACATACAGACGAATTAAGAACCTCCTCCTTTTGGAAGTCGGTTAAAAATAAGCCCCTATCTTAGTACTTATATTGTATTCCGAATACTCATCATCTGCCGAGCCTTTTCCCAACTATATTGGGGTCGGCTTCCAGTGAAACCGGATTCAGCTGAATACCAGTATTTTACGTGGAGCAGCTGCCTACCAGACCTTCACAGCCCATTAACTGGGTAACACGATACTTCTTGGCAAGACTGGAGTCAGATTTACTGGCTTCTGACAATCAGTAACGACTGCCAAAAATCTAAAAATGACAGCCGGGACCAACGGCTTAACGTGCTTTCCGAGGCACGGAGGAGACTCGGTATGTTAGGACGGTCACCCATCCACAGACCAACCTTGGCAAGTGTTGCTTAACCTTGAAGATCGACCCATGCGGCTCTTATTATTTAGCCACGAGCTCTTTGTTTTCCAAAACAACGCAGTGCTGTTCAAATGCAGCTTGTCGGGTAAGAGTCTACCTGCATGACATTAGAATTTACACGATACACCTTGACAAGACAGTGGCCCTACTATGTCGTGCGAATGCTATCCAATTCCGATGATGTAAAAGGGATAGTGCTATTCGCTATGTATAGCTCCGTCTCCCTCTAAGAGCGGAATCATGATCGTTTTAAGACTTCATAGTAGGCTGGTGTCAGAATTTCTGACTTTAAACTTAACGTACTTTCTGAGACACGAATCGATCTCAGTAAGTCATGTGACACCCATCCTCGGACCGTACTTGGCAGTCGTTGCTTAACTTACCTGTAGTCGATCCGGTTGCACAGGTCCCAGGCACTGGCTGTGCACTGCACGCTGCGCTGTGCTGGTCGCACTAGCATGGACCCGCGCCAGAACTCCGGTGGGACAGGCTTTAGGCCCATAGATGTGTAGAACTCTTCGGCCATTTGGAACATTCTGGAAAATAAAATGACAAGTGAAAGTTTTGTAAAGTTTGACGTAGTTTGCTATAATTTAGTTATGCCAGGTGCATGACCCTGGGGGTAGCCCCCCTAAGCCCGAAGTCCGTACCTTCGGGCTTAGTTGCGGGCGTATTCTAGTCCGTATCACCTAACCACTAAGAATTAATGACAACACGATTTGACAGTTACTGCCACGCATGGTTGTTTTGTAAAATCAAATGATGTGAAATAAAGTATTTTTGCGTACTTTACTGTTATCATAACGTATAGAGTACAATAGGGAATATGCATGAAAAAAATATTTATTATCTAAACAGTTTTTCTAGAAATATACAAAAATATAATACTAACAGTGAAACTAGATTCGAAATTGACCGAAAAACAAACGAGATATAACTATTTTTAAACAAATATACCTGTCCCTCTCGCGAAAACGCTGTTTTGTATGGCAGCTGTATAGGCGTCATAGTATTTGACGTCACAGTTGGTATCGGACTTCTCTTTCTGATTGTCAACTTGGAAGCTTAATAACTTCATCGCTGATGAAGGTATTTTTTTTTTTTCATAATTGTTTACTACAGATAATAAGTATTTTATTTTGCAAATAAAAAAAAGCATGCATAGTCCCTATTGCCCGAAAAAACGTACACTACTTTAGAATAAAGTACGGGTGGCAACCCTCTTTAATTCTTTAATTTTTTTTATTGTACACCATAACAGCTTATATTAATTCACAGTGATTTAAATAGTTCATGTACAAAGGCGAGCTTAACTCAAAAATGAGTTTTCTACCTGTAAACCTTTGAGTGATAGAGAGATCACAATAGAGGGTAGGATCCAGTGTACAAATTTTACAATGCTACATTTTTAATCATACATAAACATATATACATACATATCTACAAATATTATGTTATTGAGAAAGGAAATGCTCTTTAACTTTTTGGGCCTAGTTGAGGCCCGAAATTCAAATTGTGCTAGAAGCGCTCATGGCCAACTCCTACTTCAATCAAGTACACACGTGGTGTAAAGTTAGTTTTACCTCAGCGGAGTGAAGCCTTGTCTCAGCATCTCAGCTGTGACGTCGACGTTGGGTGACTGCGGGAACGGCATCACCAGGTCCATTATTGACTTCCAGTTCTGGGCCCACATGTTGCCTGGTGACAAAGATGAAGGAAATAATGATATGAAATCCTTGGGGAGAGTTCTCGTCCGGAACAGGCTTTTACATGAAAAATAAAACTGGTATTCTTCTAATCATCTCTAGTAAAACTTATATTTGGAAAGAGTAACTATGGAGTTTCTTGTCCGTTCTTCTTCATAAGAATCTACTTTTTGCGAATGGACAACTAGAGTCACTATAACAATTTAATTTCAAACTGTAAATTTAACGTTCAAAAGTGCCTTTTAATGGTCTAGTTGAAATAATTGAATTGATTTCGACTTTGAATATTCTCAATTTATGTTTTTCTCTATTTTAAATCGCTGCACCAGTCGTCTCCTGACGTACGTGAACAGCTGCTTGTACAGAGGCTGGATCTGGTTGAACATCTCCTCGACGTTGGCTCTGAAGATGGCCTTCCTATGGCTGCTTGCATTTTATGGCCAGGTTGTACATATCCTTAACTTCTCCTTGTTAAGATCATTTGCAAAGAGAATATGGGTTTTGAGAAGTGGCATTTAGCTTTGATATCCTGAGCTTAGAGATAACTACCTGGTAAAATTCTCGGCCCTCCGGCAGGGTTTTTACTACGTAGCTGTACGCACAATGCTTAACCGGACTATCCTGTGGTGGCCTCAAATGAATTTAAGGCCCCCAGCCAGGGCTTACAAACTAAGTTAAATTAAAGCTAAATGACCGCTCGCTAGGGCATCCCCTGTGGGATACGGACCTCGGCTAACGGCGTCATTTCGGGAGAACAGCAAGGGACAGGCTGGGTCATAACGTAAGTATTTAGGGATGCAAGTAGGTATTGCTACAACGTTTTGTCAGTAAGGGTAGTTATAGACGCGGGCCTGCGGACGGCGAGCATTGGGTGGCTCACCGTCCGATCACCACCAGGCCCGGGTCGATGGCGCGTTGTGTTTCACGCGCGCCTCAAAGAGATTTTAGCATAAAAGACGGGGCTCGCTAGGGCCAGAGCCTGCCAGGGTTGCGGAATTTGTTCGAAAGAGTCACCGCGGCCCTGGAACGCAAAGGGCTTTAGAAGGAACACGGATGGGTTTTAGTCAGTAATAGACACGCCCTTCCGCTCCACCCAGAGCGGAAGAAGTCATTTGATGATTTCCCATCCAAAAAAGGGTAGTTATAGAAGACTTTTGATGCCCAAACTTACCCAACGGCTTCCGTAGCTTTTGATGGGGGCCGTCCGTAGATCTATAATGCAAGGCTGAAAAGTGAAAACCAGCTGAAGTTTATAAATGGCTGCTTACCCAACAGATGCGCTGGTATGGGTCCATCAGACCTGACGCTCGTGACCCCGTACCGCTGCACCAGTCGTCTCCTGACGTACGTGAATAGCTGCTTGTACAGAGGCTGGATCTGGTTGTACATCTCCTCGACGCTGGCTCTGAAGGACTGGTCTTCGTAGGCTGCCCGCATTTGGTCACCGGCGTCGCGGTAGCCTGGGGATAAATATATTTGTACAAAAAACTTGGTTGTCTGTAAAGTCGATGTACAGACGATAGATTAACGTGACAAGGTCATAACAAAACATTGATGAAATGATCGTAACGTTACAATGAGTCATCCTTTTTCGTGCGTGCAGCCGGTGTTCATCGATTTATTAGACGTTGTCACGTCAAAAATAAAACGTGTGCATCTCAGGACGCCCGACAGAAGTGATAACTTAAACTAATCTAAGTTGAACTATATAATATGGGAAGCGTCTGTCCGAAATACGACTAGCGCTGTGGGTTAGAGTAAGAGAGGAGGAGCCTGCCTACCGCTGCCGTATGCGTGAGAGAAAGGGAAGCCAGACAGACTGGCGCCGTAACCCGTTACGTTACGAAGCGGTTTACCCTCCCATAAGAAGTTATCACTTCAAAATCAAAACAAGATTTAATTGAAAAATACTATTATAGTATTAAGGAATATTGAAATGATAAAATATATAATGTATAAAGAGTCAATAATATGGTATTATTGGATTTATTTTGGGATCCTGCCGTTTTGCCGAAAAGATTTTGACAAAATTTCAGTACCCAAACAAATTTTAGCAACCTTTTTTTATACCATTGCAATATTTCGAATGATTTTAGTACGCATATTTTTATTTGGTCAAATTTTTACTTGGCAAAATATTACCAAGTATAATGTCATTATGGCAATTGGTCTTTAATCAAATGATTTATTACAGCAAACAATCTTCAGACAATAAATTATTTAGATTAGGTAAACAAAATGGGTAGGTTGGGTTGAGGTGGCCCGCAGAGGCGGGCCGGCACCAGCCGGGTATTGCGGAAGTCGCATACGTTCCCGCGATCCCCGGCGTAGGTGGGAGATGGAACACCGGGGTGGTTTTAGTCAGTAAGAGTCTGACAGACCCCTCCACCCGCCCCAGGGTGGAGGATTTCCCCCGGATATCAAAAAAAAAAAGAAAAAAAGATGGTTAAAACCGTGACCTCCTACGCACGAGCCGAGCGAGCGAAGCGAGCGGTGCCGCGGCAGCGGCTGGCGAGTGCCAGAAACGACTTGCATTAATAGAAAAAAGAGATTGTTTATAGTAGGTTACCCGGAACTGAACTATTTAGATTAGGATAAAAACTTATTAAAAAAAAAAATGACTAAATAAAAATGTTAAAAGTACTAGTTGGTAAACAAGTTATAGTTTAAACGCTCATTTCCCAAACATTACGTTTGCGTTACAATTTTTTTGTGAATAGATTTTTTGCTAATAATTTGGCAAACGAAATTATGCGAAAAATTTTTTGGGAAGTGAAAATTTAACAAATTCCTTTCGGTCAAACAAGGGAGACCCATTTATTTTAAATATAAGTTTAGCTATTTAAAGCTTCCTCTCTCCTACATATATTTGATTTTTTGCTGTGCCCGGTAGGGTCCATAAAAGTCACAATTTCTTCTTTAAATTAACCACCTAAGTACACATTGTGGAATGCAAATAAACTATTGAGTGGAGGGGCCGTGAAGCCGCGCATGGGGCCTCTTAACTCACATATTAAGAGTATTTCGGCCTCACGGCATTTTTAATTTGTAATTAATTAAATGATTGAATTAAGAAGCAAAACCTTTGTACCAAATTTTCTGTTCCCTTCTTCTTATCTATTTGCTAAATGTGTGTACATAAACTGTTAAATAAATAAATAAATAACAATTTTTTGTTAGTCAATAAAAACTTCAAAATTATTTATTTTAAAATTATGAAAAGTATATTTGAGACCCTCGCAATAACTCCGTTCATTTATGTATCAAATGAACGGGAACACCACAAGACATGGATTGAAAAAATAAGTTTCTAAAGTACCTACTATTTTAGAAACATCTTTTCAAAAAGTATTCATGCATGTGGATTTTTTAAAGTAGTCAAATTCCATATTTTGTATGTTTAGCTGGTACAATCAAACGGTTGTGTTTAATTAATTGAATTCAAGTATAAATAACAGCTAACAGCTGTTCGCACTAAACGTTTCCAAATGTCTTTTATAATGCGCACAACAAAGGAGTGGAACTCTCTGCCTGCGTCTGTGTTTCCGTACGCATACAACCCTAATCTCTTCAAAATTAGAGTGAACAGGCTTCTTCTGGGTAAGCTCGCTCCATCGTCGACTTTGTCTCTGTCATCTATGACCTAGACTAGAGTCAAGAGCAAACTCATCTCAAATAAAAAAAAAACAGTGTAATTTAAATAATTTTGTACCACTGATATCGTTATTTCGCTACTGTTATCACATCTTCGGTAGTATCACAGTAGATAAATATACAGTAAAACATCTTCATACAAACGTGCCGCTCTCGGTTTGAATGTGTGCGTGCGCGCCGCGCGCCATGTCGGCACGCGATTTCACGCACACGCTAGCATAATATATGGGGAAATAAGGTGGCGGCAGTGCGGGCTGTGCAGCGCGACTGTGAGCACGCGCGTACGCTACATGACCGCTTGCGTTCGTCAACTCTCGCCGGCGCGGGCGGCGGACACTTGTCGTAAATTACGAGTATCATGACTTCAAAAAGAGGAAAAAAATATTGTAGTGTTTTCGGGTGCCTCAATAATGATTTCGCAAACCCGGACTTATCATTCTTCATACTTCCTACTCAACCAGAAATGTAAGTACCTACTTATACTTAAATATTATTAGAAAATATGGTATTGTATTGTTTATTTCACAGTTTATTTGCTTTATTAAGAGCGTAGCCGAGTCGCATTTTTCTGAATACTATGTTTAGAGCTAAAGTTTATTTTAAGAAGTCTAGTTTTACTATAAAATAGAGGATTGAGTACGAAACATCGTTTTGGTAAACATATTTTTCGCGTAGGTATAGTTGTAATAAGGACAATTTCACAATAATTAATAAATAATAATAAAGCGTTCCGGACGTGCAGAAACAGGAGAAAAATTTTCTCGGTATCAAATTTGTAACTTAGTATAATAAATGTTATGTGAATAAAAGCTTTTTATTTTTACTAAATTTATAAATTGGTAAAATATTCAATCATAATATGCTTTTTATTTTATAAATTTAGATCAAGTGCTGCTTGTTCGAAAATATTAACTAAAAGTAAAAGTGACAACCCTGGGTATCAACGCAAGAGTAGGCTAATAACTCGGCGGGCGGCCTTAGATAACCTACTGTATATTTATCTACTGTGCC
>NDFZ01004816.1:52271-103648 GCA_002192655.3 Mamestra configurata
CGTTTCGTGCGACGCAGGTCCTCTCGGGGCATGGCTGCTTCGGGAGGTTCTTGTGTCGCATAGGCAGGGAGCCGGACGCTCGATGCCACCACTGCGTCGACTGTCGGGAGGACACGGCACGGCATACGCTTGCAGAGTGTGCAGCTTGGGAGGAGCCGCGCCGTGCCCTCATCTCTGTTGTAGGCGGTGACCTCTCGCTGCCGGCCGTAGTCCATGCTATGGTCGGCGGTGAGGAGTCCTGGGACGCGGTGGTCTCCTTCTGCGAGACAGTTATCGCGCAGAAGGAGGCTGCGGAAAGGGAGAGGGAGATCACAACCGCTCTCCCTGCCCGCAGCAGGCGCATCGGGCGTCGGAGGAGGGCATACGCTGCCCTCTTCCGGCCCCCCTAACTGGGTCCAGGGGCGGCGTACTTGGAGATGTCCGTCGCCCCCCATTCATCCGGACCCAGGTGGTGGCGCGTGGTGTTCCCGTGCGCCCCTCTTTGACGTAGCGGGGGGAGTCAAACACCTCACTCCCCTCGCCGACGCGAGGTGGCCCGCAGAGGCGGGCCGGCACCATTCGGGGATTGCGGAAGTCGCATACGTTCCCGCGATCCCCGGCGTAGTGGGAGATGGAACACCGGGGTGGTTTTAGTCAGTAAGAGTCTGACAGACCCCTCCACCCGCCCCAGGGTGGAGGATTTCCATGATGATTTCCCCCGAATTAAAAAAAAAAAAAGGGCTCTGGAACGTAAAAAGCCCAAAACGTAAAAGTTTCAGAAAGAACACGGATGGGTTTTAGTCATTAAGAGTCTGACACGCCCTTCCGTCCGCCCAGAGCGGCCAGATGATTTCCCATCCTTAAAAAAAAATCGCGTCTATCCGAGGTGGAATGCAAAATATTCGGCTCGCTTTGCTCGTTCTTCAATTCCACGTTCGATCAGTTCTTGACCTTTCCTGTATGAGTCAAAATGACACTTCCTCCAAAAAAATTCTTAATCTATCTACTTACAAGCAACAAAAAATCTTAAAAGTCAAAGTTTTAATAGAATTATAAACGAAAACAAAAAAAAACCTTGCCGTTCGTTTTTACCCCTCATCCTATGGGGTAAATGAGATCATCCGGCGGGGAAATGGAAACGGCATGGGGTAATCAGGAACGACACAGTTAAATCTTTGTAATAAATAAGCTAATGGCAACGGCTTATCGCTTGCTTGAATGTCGGTCATTATAACAAGGGAACATACCTTCGGGATAGCAAGTAGCCAAAGTGCTATTCCAGACTCAAAGTCAAAGTCAATTCATTTATTTCAACTAGACCATTACAAGGCACTTTTGAACGTCAAATTTTCAGTTTGAAATTATAATATTAGTGACTCTAGTTGTCCATTCGCAAAAAGTAGATTCTTATGGAGAAGAACGGACAAGAAACTCCATAGTTACCTACTCTTTTCAAATATAAGTTTTACAATATTTTGTATACATACATTGATAAATTGATAATATTATGTGAGCACAATGCACCCAACATTACCCTAATATACAGCACACACTTATATACTAATAGGTACAACAAAGCAATACCAGAAGAGATAAAACTAAGTTTGCTAGCAAGGGACATGGTACCTACTCTCTCTGTGAAAATTTTATCCAGATCCGTTCCGCCGTTCTGGCGTGTTTGAGTAACATCCAATAAAAGTGGTAAGTTTACAATTGCTTAAGTGTCACACACGTAGATAAGTCTTTCTGCTCCACAAACCAGACCTTCGGAAAACCCTGACAACTTCAGAGTTGCTATATTACCTACTGAGAAAAAATGTTATAACGCACGAGATGATTGTTCCAAATTGCCGGAAATCCTTACAAGTTATTAGATGAATTGCTTGCGTTACAGAGTCGTGATGACTGCTGACCTTGGGGTGGAGACAATGTCTTGTTGTGATGAATGGTGGACTTGTTCTATGGCCTTGTCATCATCCGTCTAGCCCTTTCCATACTATATTGGGGTCGGCTTCCAGTCAAACCGGATTCAGCTGAATGCCATTATTTTAAGTGGAGCAACTGCCTACCTTTCCACCACCCAGTAACTGGGTAACGTGGTGCTTCTTGGCAAGACTGGTGTCAGATTTTCTCACTTCTGTCTACCCGTAACTACTGCCAAAGATCTACAAGTGACAGCTGGAATAAACGCGCTCTCCGAGGCAAGGCGTCTCAGAATGTTAAAATGGTCACCTCTCCAAAATTTACCTCGGCAAGGGTTGCTTACACTGAAGATCAACCTGTGTGGCTGTTATCATTAAGCCTCGACCTCTTTACTTGCTACATTCCTTGCCTACATAGAAACACCGGCCAAGTGCGAGTCGGACTCAAATACATCATCTGTGAAAATTTCCACAGTCTAGCTATAACGGTTCATGAGATACAGCCTGCTGACAGACAGACGGACGGACAGTGGAATCTTAGTAATAGGGTACCGTTTTTCCCCTTTGGGTACGGATTCGGAACCCTAAAATTGCCATAGCGCACGAGATGATTGTTCCAAATCGGCGGAAATCCTTACAAGTTATTAGATGAATTGCTTGCGTTACAGAGTCGTGATGACTGGTGACCTTGGGGTGGAGACAATGTCTTGTTGTGTAGTGCCTTATGTTGAGAGAAATATATTTTCTATTGTGTCGAGAGTAACCATGTTGATATGTCGTAGGGAAATGATGAAATTGGGAATTTGATCGATCCTCAATCCCGGCAGATTTTATCAAAACTAAAGTTAAAACTAATTTTAGGGAATAAATAATCCCAACAAAAACATTATCATGTAAAATGTTACCAAGACGAGACCATGAATGAATAAATGATATATATATTTGTAAGAATATAGGTAGCTAACATAAGTTCTTAAAATCTTAGGGTTTCACTATTTTCACTATATCCGCCGTGCAAATATTTAGATTTTACATCTCGGTTATACATATATCATGCAGTACACATTTATCTAGTAATTACATAAAAATTCTAATATTAGTTTCATAACTTAAATTTAGATTTCCATTCAATTAATAAAATTAATATTAAATACAATTCTATTCATTTCAAATAATAATTTATATTATATATGACTCGCACAGTCAAAAATTTAGACAGATTTCATGTGGAGCCAAGCTTCTAACTCTACACGCCCTAACTTCACAAAATCTACACCTTAGCCAAAACATGTGTACAGGAGAAGACGCCCCGAGCGTCGGGAGTCGCAGGGCGATCCGGCCACCGTAGGTGCGGGCCTGCGGACGGCGAGCGTTGGGTGGCTCGCTGTCCGATCACCACCAGGCCCGGGTCGATGGCGCGTCGTGTGTCACGCTCCTCAAAGAGATGTCAGCATAGGAGACGGGCCCGCTAGGGCCAGAGCCTGCCAGGGTTGCGGAATTTGTTCGAAAGAGTCACCGCGGCCCTGGAACGCTAGGGCTTTAGAAGGAACACGGATGGACGGGTTTTAGTCAGTAAGAGTCTGACACGGCCTTCCGCTCCACCCAGAGCGGAAGCCAAAACATGTGGCTTGGCCATTTCGCTACATTCACATGGGCGTAAGGTGAAAAATGTATCCACTGTTCATTACGTTTCTGTTATACAATAGTTCTTATAGTAAAGAAACGGCCAAGCCAAATATTTAATAAAATTTTAAAAAAAGTAATACTCGTATAAGTAGGTAATTCATCGAATTTCGATCACGGTGGCCAATCTCGGGGGAGATTGCCGGAGATATATTATTATAGTGTACAAGTGTGTGCGCAAGTCGCGCTTGTGACCATGAGATCAATGGGGCAAGCAAAGGAATTAGAAGTATAACGTTAATAAAAGAAGCGAAAGTGTCTCCCCATTGTCAGAACATCCGTCCGTCTATCACAAGTTGAAACAATGGATCAATGAAAGTGGTTGGTAAACCACGTGGTTTATTAGTGATACCGTTTAGAAGTCGAGTTGTTAACCGAAATTTTAGTGTTGCAAGCACAGAGCACCTACTATTATGTTGGAAGTTTTTTTTACTTTAGGGGCCATCGATAAATTACGTCACACGAATTTTATGTGTTTATGACTCCCTCCCCGTCCTTGTCACAACTGGCCACATTTGTGAGATTCCTCCCTCCCTAGTGTGACGTGACATATTTTGTAAAATATCTAGAAATTATTAAACAGCACTTCCGACATTATTTTATACAAGATTTTTTTAGTTTTTAATAAAATCAACATCAAATCAAACATTAAAAAATAACAAAGCAAAAAATTGAAACCTTATGATAATACAGATAGGACTGAAAATATTTTTCGTTAATAGTTCAAATTACGTTTTTAAATCCTTATTTTTAAATTTGTTTTTTGAAATGTGACGTCACCAAATTTAGGACCCCTCCCACCCCTTGTCACACAATGTCACACTTCGTCGGCCCCCTCCCCCCCTTAACGTGTGACGTAATTTATGGATGGCCCCTTATTTTCTATTGGATTTCAGAATAAATAGATGACATTAGAATGCCAGTTCTCGGACTTAAAAAGCGTTAAAATTCAAGTCGCAATATTATGACAAAACAAAACAAACTTGCCAAAATGTAGGGAAATTAGAGGTGTTTTAAAAATATTACGACAGCCAAGAAAACACTCCTCAAAAATACGAGGATAAGGTTGTTGACTGGATTTTTTTTGTTACATTTCTAACAAGAGCAGACAAGACCCAGTTAAAAAAAAATTGCTTATAAATCTCAAATAATGGCGGTGTTTTTGAAATCAAACTAGAACTGTCTAGTTGTGTGTGACGTCAATCACAAGTCCCGCCATATTAAATTAAAGTCATGCAGTGCATTGCCATCAATTTAATTCTTTTCTCACCAATCGTACTGTTTTGATACCATCTATCAAGTAGTATTCATAGTAGTCACATACCCTATTGCCCCTCAGACCTAGATGGCGACAAACAGCAAAATCTAGTTTATGTGTAAGGATAGCTAAAAGATGGCCAGGCGCTTGCCAAAAATTCTACTATGTCCCTTATTATTTTTCTTCTATGGCAACATCCATTTGCTGTCAAGCGTATTTCCCTTTGCCTACTGCTTGTATTTTGAAGGGGTATTTCATAGTTACTAGAAATTAAAATGTGTATTGTAAAAAGATTATGATTGTAAAATTTAACTGCTTTAAAAATCAGAAAAGTTTAAACTGCCACCCATTCTAAATGATGGAAGCACCTATTTCAAGCACAAGACCACAGGGCATGACTGTAAACTAATTTCAAAGCTTTAAAACACACTTTTTTTAAGGTTAATCTAAAGAGCAATTGGATAAAAATGACTTTTTATGCATCTTCCGACCAATTTGTCATGTTGGTCATGGTTTATGCGGACCATGAAGGTTGGTAGACAAAAAATGTCACATATAATGACGTCGGTACATGTTGGTATATGTAAGTAAGTTCATAAGCGTGACTAAATACAATAAGACTATCTGGGTCATGATTACGGCGGGTTTCTGTTAGGTGGGCAGATTTTCAGGTGCTTGAAACATTGTACCTAGCTATTGTAAGAATTGTTTTGGTTATACAATAGAGAGTCTCACTAATCCGACAGTATTAAAAACCAGGGGGTGCCAGATTATGGGGATGTTTAGAAAAAATCAAGACATCTATTTATACATATAAAATGCTTTGTCCTGATTGACTGACTGACGGATCAACGCACCGCCTAAACCGCTGGTCGTAGAGACCTGAAACTTGGAGGGTGAATTCTTTGTATGACGTAGACATTCGATAAGAAAGGATTTTCCTCAATTCTATCTCTAAGGGGGTGAAAAACTTTGACAGCGTGATTCCTTGGTCCAATCTACTTTAAATTTTGCATAAACCTTTTTTAACAGAATTGATGAAAGACGTGTTTCGTATTGTATTGAAATTCATCCCCTAACGGGGTTAAAAAGGGGTAGAAAGTTATTTTGGTGGTGATTTGCTTCGAAGTTGATATCAATACTCCTTAGTGCTTTTGATTTAAATTAAAATTGTGAACGCTAAAGATTTACAAGTACCAGAAGACCAGAAACATGTAGAAGTATTTCCAGGGCTGGAATAGGGAGCGGTAAAGATTAAATAAAGCATATCAGAATGTATAATTTGGTATTGTTGGAAAGTGGTGGAGTGGCTGTGGGCAGAGGGTTGCTGGATGTGCCAATTTAGGTACTGATGTTTGTTGTAAATAATTTGTCATCCTCCTCCTCGCGTCGTATTCCTTATTACTGAGTGTCGTATCCCCCCGCCGTGAAGTCATTTTGTTTGACAATGTTTCGCTGTCTGTGCCTAGCCTATCCTTGGCATTGTGAAGCGCTTCATAGAATTTTCTGTCCAGGGATGAGCGAATTTGTTCCGACGATCTGAGTGGACTGCGACCTTCGGACGTTTGCCATCGACCTTGTCAGTAACCATTAGGAGCTCCGGGTTAAGTTCAGCTTCCCTCGCGATGTCACCGAAAAACTGACACACATATAATCAAGATGTAATGACAGCTCACTTCGTGATCACGTGATATCTTGATTATATGGATTGACAGCTCACCTCATGATCACTTCACCCAAGCCTTCACTTCGACATGGTTACAGAATCGACCGGTAGTTCATCTCGTATTCTAGCAATACGAAATCTAGTTAGATTGCAAGGGAAATCTATCCATACTACATACAGTGTGTACAGTTGTACAAATTGTCACGCTTCTGTGATTCTATCGGTAAAGGTGTATTACTGTTTACCATTATACCATTCACATACAATTCTGTATTGACGGGCACTGATACATAATAGTGTCTGACATGGTCATGCACGTCTTTTGCTCGCTTATAGGCAGGAATGTAGGCCACAGGCTCATTTTAATATTTGACACTATAAATTGTTTTTTCTTTTTTTACATTGTTCTCATTTATAGAAGCTCAGGTTAATGTAACCTGGATTTTTGTAAACATAAAATGATTTAAAAGAGTGTCTGTGAAGTTTCTTGCACGTTCTTCTCCATAGAGATCTACGCTTTGGAACGTGCAAATAGGTTCATGTTTTTGACGGATTGACTTTGTACCTGTTAATGGTTTATTTGAAATAAATGCTTTAACTTTGATTTTATTGTTACTAAATAAGGTAGTAAATACAGCGTGTACCAGAATAAACGCAATAGGTACCTGAAAAGGGCTCACTGTACTCATCACTATGAACAACTTCTACTATTGGACCATCATTGAAATCACGAAAACATCATAGCAGGTTTATTTATTTATTAGCAATCCCTTAGACACAATAAATATGTTTTTTTTGTGTGTAACATCTTTCCTCTCGCTTTCCTGCAATCTGCGGGAGTGATTTTGTGAAATGGGACGGAAGTGTGTAACAGGAAGCCAAGGAAGCAGAGCTATTTGATTTGACCAATGAACGCGCGCAGTGGTCGAGTTGGCTGTCAGTTGGTACGTTAATGTTACTTTTTACCAAGGTGAGACGTCAGATGTTATATCATATGCGACTACTGTAAGAATCGCTCGTTTTTTTTTAAATTTTTGACTTGTACTGTTTTTAGTGACAGCCTCTAAAGTTTGGGCTTGAAAAAATGCGGGTGCCCAAATACTTTTGAGCGGTAGTATGTCTGGCTGTTGACTGAGGATATAAATAAACACTGCAGATGTGTCTGGATTGTATTTCAATGCATCTGAGGTACGTATCTTGAAGCATAAACCTCATTTTCTAAAAGATGTCGAACAGAGATAGGTTGAAACATAGGATTATGAAGTAATTGTTCAATTAAATAAGAGATCCAACTAAGATTTTTCCTCAGAGTATTTTTTTCTATTTTCTTTCTTGAGCGTCTTGGACTGGGCTCGTGCCGTCTCTTTATTGGAAGAGGTTAGCCTAACCTTTTCTTTTATTTTAAGCATGGGAAATCATCAAATGACTTCTTCCGCTCTAGGTCGAGCGGAAGGGCGTGTCAGACTCTTACTGACTAAAACCCATCTGTGTTCCTCCATGTTCTGTCTGTTCCCTTTGCGTTCCAGGGCCTCGGTGACTCTTTCGAACAGATTCTGCAAGCCTGGCAAGCTCTGGTCCCAGCGGGCTCCTACTTTGCCGGCCGACATCTCTTTGAAGCGCGCGTGGAACAGGACGGGCCGTCGACCCGGAATTGTTTCTGATCGGACGGCGAGCAACCCAACGCTCGCCGTCCGCAGGTCTGCGCCTACGGTGGCCAGGTATCGCCCTGCGACTCCCGACGCCCAGGACATCTCCATTTGTTACGGCGGCTTGGACGTAAGGTTATCCTCTCCCTCACGCGGTCCGCCTCCTGCTTTGCTAGCATTACTGCTCCGCAGATGGAGGTGACCGCTTCCCATGCCTCTCCGCTCCGGACTCAAGAAAAAATAAGGAAATGGGGGCTTTTTTGTCAGTTTTCGACTGACATGTAAATGCGACCGTTATTTAAAAATTAGTAGGCTTGGCCCTCAGAACTTGATTGGTATGAGGGCAAGAGATTGATGATCTATCTCTGTCGGTCTTACTTGGGAATCAAATATTGGCCCTCACGTTTCCCAGTCGTGTTTCAATTTGATAAAAATGTAGGTAGGTACCTATACGTGTACTCAGGTAGTGAAAACTTCTTTGGTAAGATCTTAAATATAAACAACACAATGGAATATAAGTACATAATGTTTCTTTTGCAAGGCTGTCTTGCACACAGTCTTACATAAGTTAGAGATTCAGATTTCTGCATCACAATGCATTACAACGAAGATTTTACGAGATAAAAACTTCGCTGCATACAATTTACATAAAAGAAGTTGCTAATTTAAATTGAAAACGGATTTAATTGGTACACTTACCATTCTAAAGTACTCCTGCGCTAGCGCATACCGTGTGAAGAAAGCAAAAAATATTAGACGCACAGCCGCGCCTTTACAGGCATCCATCTTTAAAACTATAACTCCCAACGGTCAATTACAACATCAATTCAAACACTTATTTAACAAAACAACTGTTTAAAAAAAACTTAATTAACTGGTAAACGTATTATGTAATTAACGTAAATCATTTTCATGAATATTCATTTTATTTAACAACTTGGAGATTAAAAAGTAATTTAATTTGCATAGATATTTGGCGGTAATATTTTGACAGGTTATGTTTTTAAATTATTCTACTATTAGGCAACGGTAAGCAAGCACACAGCCGAAGTTTTATTTTAATTATTTGAGGGTTATTATTTAGTGTTCTGTTTAGAAAACTGTCCTCTGGGCTTTCTTGTCGTCGACTGGAGTAATATTTCCGTTGCTTTTGTTTTCTGCATGCTTTGATGAGCACGGCTGGCTTGCGAGGGAGCGGCACGAGCCAAGATTTACTTATTTATCTTGAGATAGTTTAACATCGCGAAACACATTGATAGTGTCGCCGAGTTGAAAATCATTATAAAATAACCTACCCACTGTATATTACGGCATTTTCAGTCACCTATGTTTTAAGTAACTAAGTACTTTTGTCATAATTATGTAAGTTCATATCAGCTCGTATTTTTAGCATATTCTGCTACCGACTTTGTTCCGAATATCTACCTACATTGATATCTTTTTTGTTTCAGTTAATATTAAAGAAAAACGCATTCAGTGTTTCCTGAGTCCGGATCGGCGTTGATATGTATGAATGTTAAAAACACAGAAGTTTTTATTAAAATTTTACATCAAAGTATTATTACAAATGATTAAAAAAACAGGCCATTTATATGAAAAACTTGAGGATGCCATTTATTTTTAAAATTCAATTATTTTCTTCTTTTTGTTTTAATGTTTGCATGCACTTTACACGACTTTTCGAGAGGCTTAAAAAGCGGCTTAAGTTCAAACTTTTTTCCTCGAACTCAAAAATTAGGGAATTTAAAAAATTAATCCCTATTTCCCTTGGCTGGACCAATATCGCTAATTAATTTTTTGTTGTTTTTGTTATTGTCAGGAGAAGGTTCATATGAAAAAAAGATATACATCCATGCGAAGCCGGGGCGGGCCACTATTATAGTAGCTTTTATAAGAAAATTATTACTGTAAATTCCGAAGGCACCACGTTAGAAGAGATTTGTTATTTTTAGCTGAAAATATTTTTGTCCCTTTGAGATATTTTGACTATGAACTAGGTGTCCTCGTATCTGTTGTCAAAACGGTGAAAAAAAAATAACGAGAGGGAATCGCCTTGTCCTACATTTAAATATTCTAAGACATGTGAAATCTACTTACCAATCCGCACTATGCTGGCGTGTTGGATTACATCTCACTCTCACTTGCAGCGAGAAGACCGGTGTTCCAGCAGCAGTGCTGCCAGATGAGAAAATCTAATCAGCGCTGACAGCGGTGCACTAAGCGCTAGATTCGAATATATTCACGAGCCATTAAAGCGCTAAATCGGCTCAAACGAGTCAATAAAGCGCTAAATTCGAACTTTTAACTGAAGCGCTTTTTAGACGATCAGTGTGATTAAATAATCTCCCATACATCATGGGCTGTAACCATGAACTCTTAAAACAATTCTGATAAAGGTTTGGAAGCGAGACGCAGATTGCGGCTCGTATAAACGCATCTCGTTTACGGCTCCGTTGTTTTGCTCTATGTGTTTAGTATGGTAGATTGTGTAATCACATTGATCGTGGAAAAAGCGTCATACGCACGACAAAAATAAAATAAAATACGAAGTGATTGTAGTGAAAAACAACTTTTTATTACAATAATAAAATTTAGAAGAGAAAATGAAAGAAGCAAAATCAATCAACCAAACATGAAACAAACCGTACTTAAGGTTCATGGGATTCCCCGTGCTCTATTGCCATATTAAAACCCAGCTGGCATAGAGCACAAAATTGAACATAGACAATAATTTTATTCTCCACGGAACAAATAGAGCTGCCATATTAAAAATTAAGAAAGCGCTAAATTATCCGTTAGGCGCTAAAATTATCAAGTGCCCGGTGAACATAGCAAATAAGCGCTAGATCTAGCGCCGAAAGCGCTAAAATGGCAGCACTGTCCAGCAGTGGAAACATTATAGGGTAGGTAATGCTTACCTATGCTTCCTATCCTACAGCTTTACTTTCCATAATTTAATCATGTAAAAAAGGAAGAAAGAATATCCTCTATCATTGATGTTGATGATGCTGATGCAGCCATGAGGGCTTCGCATTTACAGGTGACAGAGCATGAGACGCAAGACGAAAGGTGGGCCATGGACTGCGGAGCGACGCCACACAAACAATGAAGATCGGAGCCATCTAAGAACCCTGAGGAGGTTGTCTTTATTAAGGCCAACCTGGGTGCAGAGTATATTTAGAGTGTCTAGGTAGGCCATGCATCCACTTGGCTTTCAATACAACATGAAAAAAAATATAAGTAATAGACAAGCGGTATGTACTTAGTCAAAGAGAACCTAACAAATCCGAGGCGCGGTAAGTACCTACTTCCAGCTCCCTTCGCTCGGCCTTGCACCCGTCTTCTTTACTTCTATCTCTGAATGAACGGCAAGAAAAACCTATATATACGGTTTTGAAGATGCACCTCACTGAAAACAGTCCTACAGGCGCCCATGGCCACTGTAACGCGTGCCCAGGTGGACGGTTCTCCGAGGGCTCGATGAAATTACCAGGAAGCTTGAACCTCTTTCGTCAAAGATCGCATCTTAACGAGGTGGCCATCAGATGGACGTACGCTTCCAAGAAATTTTTTTCAGCGCCAAGACAGATTTTACAAGACAAGACATCTCTTAGACCGCTACAGACATATCTCAAGCCAGTTACCTCGTCTGCGCCTGCGCAAGCGACGCGCCATCGCGTGCCTCACGGCGACATACTTGACCAAGACTAATGCGTTGTAGACAAGACATGGTTGGGTATATTGAACAGTTATATTAAGTTAATACTATAACAATATTACGCAATAGTATTGGTTAACAGGTGAGTGCTGTTAGTAAGGTAGGTATCTACGCTACTTTTTACCCTACCGCAAAGCCCAAGGAAGGGTTATGTTTTTACCATAATCTCACCAGATGGAAAGCGATGATGTGGACGACGATGGAGCACGCTTGCCTAGAAGCAACCTAATCACTGTTGTAGCGGCATCAATGCCGCCGCATGAAAACCTAAGAAGCGCAATTTGTACGGAAACAAAAAGAACCGCAACGCCATCTATCCTGTCAGCGACGAGCTTCCAACGAAATCCTGCATCGCGCAAGCAATGTTCGAAATGCGATTTGAACATATACAATAGTCCGAATGTCAACTATCGGGCAGTTGCCCACCAGACATAACAACCGTCTGATCGGAGGATCCTCCCCTTTTCAGTCGAGGTATGCGGGACTTTACTCTCTGTACCGCATACCTCTATAGATCCCCCAGGTTGTAGCTATCAAGAAGTTCTTCTCCTTAGCTGTACGCACAATGAAAGTATTCTCAGAATGTTTTGTGTGTGTCAAACGGCTAGGCGGAATTAAATTGTGAAATTCCGACCCACACTACCCTGAAGTGTAATGTAACCGATAGAAAAGAGAGGCAGGCTTACGCTATCTCATGTTCCTAGCTCGTCGTGCTGGCGCTGCTGCGGCTGAGGAGGTATATTTGCCAGCCGTTTAGGGCTGAAACTCACAGATCTCAAGATGAGAGAGTTTTAGCCCTTAACGCCATTGTCATCCACAAAAAATAGCTAGAATTGTACGAGATTAGCACCAATCGATAGCTCATTTCTTTCACTTATATGAGACCAACAAAATCAGTAAAAGTATGAATGCTAGCGCGAAAAATTAACTTAAACGTGACAAGTTATTCTGTTTCAACTTCCCTGATGACGGGAACGAAGCTGTACAAAAGCTAATTGTATATATTCTTGCAAAACGTCCTATCTACCAACTAATCTTTGCATATATTTATGTGGGTCCGTCACAAGATGGAGAGAGCTTAATGATTTGATATATAGCTAATAGCAGTAAGAGACGAGATGTTTGATTAAATTATGTGTAGCACGCGATATCGCAAGATTATCTGCTAGGTAATGACTTCTGTTTGTGATGTAGTCGTACTGCGGTACTGACAAGTCATGCAATTAAAAATAGTGAGGAGTATTGTTATAAACGAGTTGTAGTAATCAATCAATCAAAAAACTATTATTGCTATATAAAATACTATTATTTCTAAAAACTAATTCAGGTATTTTTCCTCAGCACCGGGCCCGCAACTATGCCTACGGGACCAGTGCATCAGAAAAGGGCAGTCTGGCCTCTCCACAATAACCTTCAGGATGCTGTTGGAGCTTCCACTTATCCTACGCATTAGGGATGCCGTTCTCTTGCGCATGACAGCCTGTAATAGTTGCGAATATATCAGTAGTCCTGCCTAGGGGTGTCGTTTTACCCCGTTAGGGTGTTACTACACCAATCGACCGATCGACGTTGATCGATTGGTGTGGTAG
The DNA here is from genome assembly GCA_002192655.3 of Mamestra configurata. Taxonomy (NCBI): domain Eukaryota; kingdom Metazoa; phylum Arthropoda; class Insecta; order Lepidoptera; family Noctuidae; genus Mamestra; species Mamestra configurata. The sequence goes on from NDFZ01004816.1 coordinate 65,733, forward strand.
GTTTGGCTGATCGACGGATACCGGGCGATTAACAATTGATCGAACACCGAGCGATGCCATCGATCGACGTTGATGGATTGGTGTGGTAGCTTTGGCTGATTAAAGAAAGAAGCATAAACTAATTCGATATATAATGCCGACTAATTCATTCTACCATCGATTGATGGCATCGATCGATTGGTGTGGTAGCACCCTAACTACTGTCAGGGTTGCGGAATTTGTTCGAAAGAGTCACCGCGGCCCTGGAACGCAAAGGGCTTTAGAAGGAACACGGATGGGTTTAGTCAGTAAGAGTCTGACAATTTCCGCTCCACCCAGAGCATAAGAAGTCATTAGATGATTCCCATCCTTTAAAAAAAAGCTCCCTAACTGGGTAGTGGAGGTCAGAGAGAGAGAGAGAGAGATTGAGTCGCATCGTAAAATACTGATATACTCTGCTGCATCTGGTTAGATTTGAAACCGACCCCGACATTGTTAGGAAAAGACTTATCAATTGATACATCTATCTCTGATCTCTGAGCAGGAGATAGAGATTTCAATACCATATCTACCTTTAACCAACTGTCAAATTGGCAACCAAAAGTAGCTGAAACGTCACGTTTGAAAGGCAAACTTGACGTTTAAGCTACTGTTGGTACCTAGCTAATTTGATAGTTGGTCAAAGGTAGATACGTTATTGAGACCGGCCGTAACCAACTGTCAAATTAGCTACCAAAAGTAGCTGAAACGTCATGTTTGAAAGGCAAACTTGACGTTTAAGCTACTGTTGGTACCTAACTAATTTGACAGTTGGTCAAAGGTAGATACTTTAGGGCGAGTCAGACTCTTACTGATTAAAACCCATCCGTGTTCCTTCTAAAGCCCTTTGCGTTCCAGGGCCGCGGTGTATCTTTCGAACAAATTCCGCAACCCTGGCAGTCCTTTTGAGTACCACAATCGTGATTTTATATCATGAGATGTTAGATACTTTAAATTCTCGCTCTAATAAAACTATGAGTACAATGGCTAGAAACGTGATCCGCTACGGTCTGCAAGCTTGTATTGTTGAGGTGGCGTCGCGTCGCGTCGCTAGTCTTTTGTTTATGCTGACCGTTTGACACTCGGTACTTACTCTGCTAAGTACCGTAGTGTTTAGCTAAAACTTCAAAATAGCTAATTTTTTTGGGCTGGCCTGCCACTGTTCCCCTCCACTGTAAGTCTTCAAAGCCAGAATCGACAGTGGCGACTACCAGTTAACATTCGAGCCAATGACGCTCGATTAGTCCCGGCGGAGAAACGATTCAACTGTCTTGGGTCTCGCAACGAAATTAATCAGAAACGAGCAGCGAAGTCAAATAGCTAGCTATTTATGTGTCAGGCTTTGGTTGGATCTTTAAGGGCAAGCAACGCTTGCCGAGGTTGGTCTGTGGATGGGTGACCATCTTAACATACCGAGACTCGTCCCGGCTGTCATTTGTAGATCTTTGGCAGTCGTTACGGATAGTCAGAAGCCAGCTAATCTGACACCAGTCTCAAGCCAAGGAGTGCCGTGTTACCCAGTTAATGGGTTGTGGAGGTCTGGTAGGCAGCCGATCCACGTAAAATACTGGTATTCAGCTGAATCCGGTTTGACTGGAAGCCGACCCCAATATAGTTGGGAAAAGGCTAGGTAGATGATGATGACTGTAAGTCTTCAAAGCCAGAATCAACAGTGGCGACCACCAGTAAAAAATCGAGCCAATGAAGCTCGATGAGTCTGCGAGACCTGAGATGAAACTGTCATCTCGGGTCTCGCAACGAAATCAATCAGAAATGAACTGCGAAGTATAGCCAGTCCACTGCGTGGGCTATGACAGCTGTCATTCCAAACTGCCTACCTCCTTACTAGAAGGAGATTAGGCCTCCCAGTTTGTTCAGAAGAGAATTCGGTGACCCAATAATGGTTCGTTTCTGTTTCAGTATATTATAGTGTACTCTGTGGTTTCTGTATTCTGGTGACGCCTGTAAACTCAAGGAGCTTGTGCACTACCGTTTTCTCTTCGTCGATGCATGTTTTGCCACAGAGGACTGTCCGTTAGGTTTAACTATCGTGTGGAAGTGTTTGTTCAGTGAGCAGCGCCCGGTGATGGTGGCCCGCCACCAAAGTTCGATTCCCGCACGGAACAAATATTTGTATGGCCTACAGATAGTTGTTCCGGATCTAGCTGTTTGTGTATGTAAGTATTATATGTTTGTAAACGCACCCACGATACAGGAGAAATTCCTAGTGGGGCAAAGTTTATAAAAAAAAAAATTTTTTTTGATTCTTGTACGGAAAATGACGCTAATCAGCATTTAAACTAATATATATGATTAGAAAGTGCCTGATAATATTTATTTTATTTTTAGGCAACCATAGGGTATTTTATTGAAAACATAGAATAAATCCGTTGGATATATTTCCAAAAAAAAATTGGACACGTATTTTTTATTTCTTTTGTGTAAACAAAAAATTATACGTGGCGTCACGTCGCGGGTAAAAATTTGTACCATCATAGACGTCAAGTGTGTTTTCAACGCACGTGAAAAAATAAAAAATACGTGTCCAATATTTTTTGGAAATCTATTTGACGACTTATTAGATTTTTTCTAATTAATGTGAATATCAGAGTAAAAAAATATTTCGGGGTTAAAATGAATTAAGCCACATTAAATAATAAAATATTGCTTTATTTACTTACATACATAAGAACTGTATGGCCTAAGAGTATAATAATATATTTAACTAACATAGTATGTACAATAAAGGCGCGAACACAAATATTAACAATAGATAATAATTATCTAATAACCAGTAACTGGCTTGTGGTGGATCAGACAGGCAGTTACCATCATCATCAGTCCAGCCGAAAGACGTCCACTGCTGGACATAGGCTTCCCCCAAGTGTCCCAACAACAACCGGTCCTGTACGTCTCGCATCCACCGGCTACCCGCGACCCTTACCAGCCGGTCGATTCTATAAACATGTCGAAGTGAAGGCTTGGGTGAAGTGATCACGAGGTGAGCTGTCAATCCATATAATCAAAATGTCACGTGATCACGAAGTGAGCTGTCATTCCATCTTGATTGTATGAATTGACAGCTCACCTCGTGGTCACTTCACCCAAGCCTTCACTTCGACATGTTTACAGAATCGATCGGCAGGTCATCGGTCCACTTTGTGGGAGACCTTCCATCTGCGTCTTCCGGTATACGGTCGCCACTCCAGAATCTTTTGACCCCATCGACTTTCTGGTAGGCATTCGCTCCACGTAAAATACTGGTATTCAACTGAATCCGGTTTGACTGGATTTTAATTAAAAATAATTCAATAGTAACACTTGCTCAGACTTGCTAACGAAAATCGTCCTTACCGCTACGACATAACTCGTCGCTCGCATGACTAAATGTCATATCTCATGTTTAGCTGATTTGAGTTAGGAAAAACTATATTATTCTATTCGTAATACTTTATATTTTTCACTAACCGTCCGTCGTTTCCCTATGTTACATTGTTGGTCATATCTATCTATATACATATATATCACCAGAAAATAGCAAACGCTGTAAGATTGTATAATATCGCGTGAAATTGTAAACTTTTTTCTAAATAAGACTAGAGAAGAAACTATTGCATTTGGATTAGATTTATTGTATACTTTTGTTACTAAAATTGTAGATTCCGTAACATTGTAATAAATCTGTAGTATATTATAATTTCTCGATTTATTAATAAATCGTTTTGTATACAATAAATCCCATCCAAATTCAACTGTTTCCAATATATCCGTGTCTTATTAAAGAAAAAATAGTTTACAATTTCACGAGATATTTTACGATCTTACGGAGTCTGCAATTTTTCGGTGACATATATACATAAATATAAAATGCTTGGTCCTGACAGTTGGATCAACGCACAGCCTAAACCGCTGGTCGTAGGAACGTGAAATTTACAAGGAATATTCCTTATATAGTGTAGGCATCCAATAAGAAAGGATTTTAGAAAATTCATCCCCTAAGGTGGTGAAATATGGGTTGGGACTTTGTTTGAAAAACCTACGACGACGATCTCAAGCGATTTCTGACTACCACGCGGGCGAAGCCGCAGGCAGAAGATAGCGTTACATAAAGAAACGACGGTTAGTGAAAAATTTAAAGAAATACGAATAGAAAAAATTAGCTCAAATCAGTTAAAACATGAGATAAGTACTACTTTAACCTACCATCAAATTAGCTACCAACAGTAGTTGAAACGTCATGTAACAAAGGCAAAGATGACGTTACAGCTACTGTTGGTAGCTAATTTGACAGTTGGTTAAAGGTAGATACGTTATTGAGCCCGGCCGCTAGTCATGCGAGCGACGAACTGTGATGTCAATGTGTTACCATCGTTCGGTTACCTGTAAGTACTATGGTATAAAATAAATAATTCTCGTGGAAAACTTAAAAAATGCAGCAATTTAGTCTTGACAGTAAAATGCACGGATTTTTATTGCTGAGGTTTTCGAGCAGTTATAAAAATATTCATCTCCAAGCTGATTTTACATGGAATAAATAAATACAAGTAACTGGCTGGTCCTACGAATTCTCTCGTATAGCCTATGTCGCAGGAATTGTGTTTTTTTCGGGATAAAAGTCACAACGATAGTTGCTTTCTGTAAGTGAAAAAATGACGTTTCCGAGATTACCCCCTACAAACAAACAATATTACCTTTTTATATTAGTATTTTTGATTACTACTATTGGAACCATCCTGCCAAGGTTCTGGATTTTTTTCGAAAGTCACCGCGGCCCTGGAACGCAACTAAAGGGCGTTAGGAGAAACACGGATGGGTTTGAGTCAGTAAGAGTCTGACACGCCCTTCCGCATACTGAACACGGGCCAGGACTATTTTCAGGGAGCGCATCTCCAAAACCCCGCCTCCAAGAGAATAAGTTTTCTTGTGCCCAGAACTAAAGGAGACGGATGCAAGGACGAATATGATCCGAGCTCGAAGTACCCCGGTTTTGCTAGGTCTCTCTAACGTTACTATACGTCAAAATATTTGGGCTAGGGCCTCAGTTTGTTGCGGAATTTGTTTGAAAGAGCCACCGCGGCTCTGGAACGCTAAGGGCTTTAGAAGGAACACGGATGGGTTTTAGTCAGTAAGAGTCTGACACGCCCTTCCGCTCCACCCAGAGCGGAAGAAGTCATTTGATGATTTCCCAAACTTAAAAAAAGGCCTGTTTCTTCGGCGGCGGCAACCTATCAAGTCCAGCCCTGGTTCAAGCCCTGGTCCGGGGCGAGGAGGCATGGGAAGCGGTCACCTCCTTCTGCGAAGCAGTAATGCTAGCGAAGGAGGAGGCGGGCCGCGTGAGTGAAAGATAGGCCCCACGCCTCAACCGCCGCAACAGAAGAAGACGCTCCGGGCGTCGAGAGTCCCAGGGCGATCCCCGGCCACATACTGCGCGGGCCTGCGGATGGCAAGCGTTGGGTGGCTCGCTGTCCGATCAAAAAGAGATGTCAGCATAGGAGACGAGGTCCGTTAGGGCCAGAACTTGTCAGGGTTGCGGAATTTGTTCGAAAGGGTCGCGGCCCTAGAAGTAAAGGGCTTTAGGAGGAACACGGATGGGTTTTAGTCAGTAAGAGTCTGACACGCCCTTCCGCTCCACCCAGAGTGGAAGAAGTCGTTTAGGTACGTTAACGCGATCGAGTTTGTATAAGAAAAACTCGCACTACGACCACTTGTATGGACAATATTAGGGTGTGTTAAAGTTCCCCTCTAAACGACACGCAAGAACGGACACAATGATGGTAATGACTGTATATCAGATACCTTTATTGTCTAATTATCATTGTAAACCGTTTCGTTGGCTAGGTTCCCGATCGTGATTTTTTGAGTTCACCTAATTTGGTGAAGTGATCTGACAATTGGAATGATATTTCACTTCATGCTCACTCCAGAATCGGCCGGCTGGTTTCCAACCCGCGGCTCGTAGTTAAAAAGCCACTGCGCTATCAGAATAAAAAGTTTTTACAAGTTTTTTTTACGATGTTAAATATTGATGCAAATCTAATGTTTTTTTATACTATGTGTTACATTTTGCAGAGATAGAATAGATGGTTTGTTTGTTTGTTTGTACGGGGTTTCTCTGAAAGTACTGAGCCGATTACGATAATTCTTTTACTGATGGAAGTCTACTTCATCGCTACGCTAGCTATACTTTTTTTTTATCCCGGATAAATAAAACGTGTGCGTCTCGGGACGCCCGACAGAAGTGATAACTTAAGCTAATCTAAGTTGAAATATTTCGAATACGACTAGCGCTGTGGGTGAGTGAGAAAGAAAGAGCCTGCCTACCGCGGCCGTATGCTTGAGAGAAAGGGAAGTCATCCAATTTCGAAAATCAAGCTTGAAGATAAACACATTATAAGCTTATCAATATCTGTTCCTACTTCCTAGTGTGCTACCACAGAGCTCGATATCGACAGCGGCTAGAGACGCCATACATTTTCCCAGCCATGAATATGATTAAGGCCGTGATATAAAATGCCTGCAACCTGCACTAAAGTATGCAAGTTCCTTGCATGCTAATGTACTGTCGCCAGCACGTCCAGCTACCCGAAACTGTCAAATTTTCCCAATTAACCTTGAACTTAATGTTTTAGCGATAAAGTTGAAATTTGACAGATTGTTATTTAATTTAAATTAATTTATTGTTTGTCACAGGTGGAAAAGCAGTTATAACTTGATATGCTGTCGGCTGTACCATAACCGGAGGACCTAGCAAGACTGTTTCGACGTATAGTATCGTTAACTTAAGTGAATTTTTAATACAAAAAACTAAAACCCCATAGTATTTTGGTTTAATTTTATGCGACATACACAATTTGTATCATACAAAAATATGTATTATAGTATCCAATCCAAATAAATATGTGCGAAACGAGTATCGTAGTTAAGGTAAAATTAAACGTTACGTTACTATACGTTTTCACGTATCAACATTCGCGCTAGGCCCTCAGTTCTGATTGGTGAATGTCACTATGGCAACTTACTAAGCAATTTTTGGTAACTTACTTAAGTTATCTGCGTACTTTTGTGCAAGTTTAGGGACATTAGCAGATCCAGGGGGGGGGGGGGGGCTAAGGGGCTCAAGCCAGACCCAGAATTCTTAGGTAGTCTACAACCTGAGTTTTGAATGAGCAAGACCGAGTCTCTGAAGAATTTACAAAGAGTAATCCAAAGAGGTTTGTTATGCGTTAAGCAAAATAAAATGGTCCCGAAGGGTAACTAACGGAACCCGGAAACGGAACTAAGCCTCCGCTATCCGTCCGTCCGTCTGTCTATCAGCGGACTCTTTCTTATGAGCTGTAAAAGGTTAACAGTTAAAATTTTCAGTAGATTTCTATTGCCGCTATAACAACAAATAAAAATTAAATAAAATTAAAAATTAATGGGGGCTCGGTTTTCGGTTTATGGTACGGAACTCTTCGTGTGAGAGTCCGACTCGCACTTGGCAGGTTTTAAGTGTTTACTTTGCTAAAACCCACCCTCAGCGAGGTCAAGCCTCCCCAAACGACAATCCTGGATCCGCCCCTGTTCAGACCTTTATATTCATGCCCATGCACCGAAGACAAGTTTCGGCTGTCAAAAATATCGTCAGTATTTTCACAGATCAAAAGATTTCTTAGAAAACGAATCCATAGAATTTTATAATACTTTTATATTTTATTTACTTTGCTGAAATGGTAAAAATTTAAAAGAATTATAAAATTGTATTGATTCATTTTCTAAAAAATTTTTTAGACGATCTGTGAAAATACTGACGATATTTTTGATCCGTTTATGCAAAGGTGGGACACTAATGTGGTAATTGACTAAATGGCTGCACTCACTAATACATTAGATTTGACAAAGCCGTCACAGAGCTCTATGGTAGCTATGACCCATATTCCAAGTCATTTCCTCCTCCACAAATCATTTAATTGACAGAACTATTGCTTGTTTGTTATTGACATTAGTCAAGGACTATTTCCCAGTCTAGAAGAAGTTATTGAAACTGACATGGAATACAGGCTTACGGCTGATTTGTCTCAATATCGCTGCCTTCCAAGCTCTGCTCATTCTCTAGTACAGTAGTAGTATATCGCTTTCTACAAGAAGTATCTATATTATGTCTCCGTTTCATATGCTTCTTAAAATTAGAACCGTTTGTAAAGTCACGTTGACAGTAAATACATTTATACGGTTTAGCACCGGTGTGTTGCCTCAAATGTAAGTTCAAACGGGTTTTGAATCTAAAAGTCTTATTACAATATTCACAAACGTAAGGCATTAAGTCTGTATGTACAATAGAATGAGATTTTAAATGTCTTTTAACACGGAAACTCTTACCGCATTGCTCGCAAACAAAAGGTTTGGTTCCAGAGTGGAGACTGAAGTGGGATTGAAGATTTCCCCGAGCCCTGAAGGCCATCGGACAGAATTCACATTTGTAGGGCTTTGTGTCATCGTGAGTCATCATATGAGTACTCAAAGTACCTTTTGTGAAAAACATCTTACCGCATACATGACATGAAAAGTCTCTGCTTCGTTCCGTGTGTATCAGTTTATGTTGCAATAAGTTACTGCGGGACTTGAATTCCTTTTGGCAATGTTCACACTTTAGTTTGTCTTCTATTGTTTCACATTTCACTCGTTTTCTATAACTTTTGTTGTATACTATAATGTGGTTTTGCAATAGTTCTTCGTTATCAAACATTGAGCCACAGTTTTGACACATAGTTCTATCGTTGACGTGACAAGAACTTCGGTGTTTTTTCAAGATAGACGCCATTGTGAAACGCTTGTTGCAGAATTCGCAGCAATATCTTAGCCATTTCTTGTGTGACCGTACATGATTGACAAACAATTTAAAGTTACTCAGTACTTTACCACAGTCTGAGCATTTAAATATGCAGCAATGGGTGTGTATTTGCATTGCATGTAAGCGTAGTGACATGACATTCTTGCATTGAGCGTCACAGTCAGCACAGCGACACATATAATCGTCCCAAGTCAGTTCTGACCTCTTTTCGTTAGTATCGGTATCTAAATCTGAATTATACTTCGCTTTCTTTTTCTTTTTGAGTTTTTTCTTTTTGATCTGAGCCATATAGAGGGGAGCATCGCTGTCTGTGGTGTTAAAACCATCGGAATTTGGAAGTATTTCGTCAGCACTCAGTCTTTCAACTTTTACCGCGGCCGCAGCTAAATCCAGCAAGGAATTAGGGTCTACAGTCACTATTCGCAGTTCCTCATTGATGAGTTCCGGTTTTACCTCCCTTTTAGTGTCCTCAAAGCCTTCCCAGTCGATATTTACCGGTTTTCCATCGTCGTCTGGGTTTGTTTTGATATCAGAACATGAGTTCTCCTTGTCATCTTGTTTCAAGAATATCTCGTTCAATTTCGTCTGTGCTGTCCTTACGTTGTGTAAAAAGGACCATGTACGTTCTAGTAAGTCGAAACATGAGAAGCAAATGCTTTTTGGAAGAGCTTCTGAGGCTGTAACATCGATATTTATCCACAACAATTTCGTGGCTATTTTGGAGTTGATTCCTACATCTTCGTCTGGCGATATTAACGTTTCTTTTGTAGTTGGTTCAGCGCACAAGCGACAGAAGGCTTCGTCTTCGTCACACATTGTTAATTATCAACTGAATTTACGTAATATTTGATAGTAAAATGCTTTTTTTCGGAATAATTGTGAATACTATCAATGATAAACAACCATTTTGACAATAGACGCGTCGGTGTTGCCAAAACCATTCGATACAAACCATATATATTAAAGACGAAAATCCTATGACACAATATAGTTATGAATTCTCTGGGTTATGTTTTATAGATAATTAAAAATATCCTCCAGCATTATATTTTAAAATAATACTCTGTCTAACTAGTTCAGCTAATATATTTTTAATTTTTTCCTTTTGAATCTTTCTCTTGAAAGCGCCACCTGCTGGATTGAATGCAAATTATCAAAGGTCCCATGTGGTTTGTTTCGTTACTTTTGCAGTCACTAGATGGCAATAATTTAACTTGAATCATTGTTTTATTTTGTTTTAGTTGGATCCGTATGAATATTATTTGCATCGTTGTGCGTCAATCTTACTGACTAAAACCTCACGGTGTACTTCAAACTACTTTAAGCCAGGGAGAACACATTCTCCAGGCTTGCTTGAATGAATGTTGGCGAACCCTGTCACCCTCTGCGGCCACTATCCTAATGAAGAGGCCGTATGCCGTACGTTGTCGGTACTTTTTGATAAAATCTAGCTCTAAATTATAGTTGACAAGCTCGCGTTTGGTATGGTACCTATAAGGTGTGATGGTAAGTGATGATGACGTGATCAACGAGGGAGCACGCTTGCCTAGAAGTAACCTATTCACTATTAAATAAAAACCCCCAGCTGAAGCTATTAGCAAATACAAACTTCGGTAACCTACTTCTATCCCGGAATTGCCCGGAAAATAAAACATAATTCGGGCACAGCTAAACCTTACCAGACTTAGTGATACTATCATATAACATAGTATCAGTCTATTTAGATTCAGTGTGTAGGACGAATAACAAATATTGACGATCGCGGAATACTGAACAGGGCCTTCGAGCCAATGACCTGACAAGCTTTTACATAACATCTAGCGAAAATATGCGGGGACTAGCCTTTTTCAAAGTATAGTTAGATATTTGAACTATTGACTACCCAGGCTGTAGGTACCTACTTATGAGTTTTTTTTATTTTTTTTTATTTAATATGTCAAGGTCATACATGACAGAGACAAAGTCGACGATGGAGTGAGCTTACCCAGAAGAAGGCTGTTCACTCAAATTTTGAAGAGATTAGGGTTGTATGCGTTCGGAAACACAGACGCAGGCAGAGAGTTCCACTCCTTTGCTGTGCACATTATAAAAGATGTTTGGAAACGTTTAGTGCGAATTGGTGGAATAGCAGCAAGGTAAGGATGGTAACTTGCAGAGCAGATACCTATCTGATGGTAGAAGGGGGCCGGTGGGATGAGGTCGTGGAGTTCCTGGACACTCTCCCCGAAGTACAATCTGTAGAAGACCGACAAGCAGGCAACCTTGCGGCGATGAGACAAGCTGTGAAACTTGGCATCCACCAGTTTAACGTCGCCAATGAGCCTTTTAGCTCTGCATTCCACCGAGTCAAGCGCGGCAAGTTGGTATTTAGCTGAGCCATCCCAAAGGTGGCTGCAAAGAATGATAATCTGGTGATTTAAAGAATAATAATCTAAGTAAAATTGCACATGTTGCGGAATTTGTTCGAAAGCGTCATCGCGGCCCTGAAGCGCAAAGTGCATTAGGAGGAACACGGGTGGGTTTTTAGTCAGTAAGAGTCAGACACTCCCTTCCGCTCCTCACAGAGCGGAAGAAGTCATTTCATTGATTTCACATCTATAAAAAAGTACAATTGCACGTAGGTGGCAAAGGAATTCAGACCCGGAAGTCTAAATTCTGGACCTGGAGCAACTTGGTTGGCAAAACTCAAAAATAATCGCAACAGCACTGCGCTATTGAAATAAAGACACATTTTAGACAAGTAGAGATTTTCTTTATGTTCAACAATCGGCCTAGCCTTTCCCAGCTATGTTGGGGTTCGGCTTCCAGTCAATCCAGATTCAGCTGAATACCAGTATTTCAAATGAACTTCCTTTGACCTCCACAGGCCACTAACTGGCAACCAATAAGAACACAGTAAACATAGTGTGATGTGTTCCTATTGGTTAACGAGTTGGGGCCAAAGTAACCCGTCTTTACTGTAACTAGGTAACACGATACACCCTTCTTCACGTCAGGCCTTTCTACGGGAGCCTAAGGTTCTGCTTCTTAATAGATACAAGACTCAAGACTCACGGCATTTATTTCAATTAGACCACTCACAGGCCTTTTGAATTGTCAAGGTCGGTCGGTCAAAAAGATGAAGCTATTTGCACGTTCCAAAGTGTAGATATCTATGGAGAAGAACGTGAAAGAAACTCCACGGACGCTCTTTTAAAATAATATTTTTTTTTTACAAAGTTATGGTAACATCATTCATGTTGAAATTATACAATATGTGAGAACGATGTAAAAGACGTGCCGAATAAAAGCGTCCGGAGCGAAAAGAACAACTCAAAGAAACAATTAAAATGACCGTGGCCGCCGAGAAATGACCAGTCCAAGCTGACAGCGCCCGTTCACGAAAATGACGCATACGTAGCACCATTCGGTTCAACCATTTTGAAGGGAGCCAAACGATCCAACGCATGCACCACCATCAGCCAGACTTTTGAGTGAGCATGACGCTCCCAACCGCCATGGTACATTCAAGTCGAGACACCCAAAAGTGATAGTTATAACACATGCATTGCGCCCTCGTGGTGAATTCGCCTGCTCACAGAGAAGAGGCCTGTGTCCCAGCAGTAGAAACATTAAATTGATCATGCTAACACCACGAGCCTTCAAAAAGAGGACATACTTCTTCCGCTCATACACCAATAGGTAATTTATATGCGAAGTCATTATTGGACTATATGAATAACCTTGAAAATAAATTTTAATAAGAAGTTTGTGTAGTACCCCCGAGTACACCATAAGCACACACAAAACATACATAGAAGTCACAAAATCTGACTCCAGTCTTGCTAAGAACTACCGTGTTACTCAGTAAATGGGTTGTGGAGGTCTGGCAGGCAGCTGCTCCATGTAAAATACTAGTATTCAGCTGAATCCGGTTTTGACTGGAAGCCGACCTCAATATAGTCGGGAAAAGGTTACGTAGATGATGAGGTCTTAGTTTCGGGTTCATGTAAAGCTCAATGTGGTAGGTAGAGGTACTCGGGAAAGACAAGGCCTTCGCTCCAACCGCCGCTACAGGAGAAGACGCCCCGGACGTCGGGAGTAGCAGGGCGATCCCCGGCCACCGTAAGCGCGGGCCTACGGACGGCGAGCGTTGTGTGGCTCGTTGTCCGATTACCACCAGGCCCGGATCGATGGCGCGTTGTGTTCCACGCGCGCCTCAAAGAGATGTCAGCATAGGAGACGGGGCCAGCTAGGGCCAGAGCCTGCCAGGCTTGCGGAATTTGTTCGAAAAGGTCACCGCGGCCCTGGAACGCAGAGGGCTTTAGAAGGAACACGGATAGGTTTTAGTCAGTAAGAGTCTGATACGCCCTTCTGCTCCACTCAGAGCGGAAGAAGTAATTTTTTTGATTTCCCATGCTTAAAAAAAAAGGTATAGGTACTCGTACATTGAGCACGTTGGCACTATAATATTATTTAACTCTAGCTACCGAATGACACTAATATTCAACCTAGGTTTATGTAAATGGCTATAAAAAGTACAGTTACCTTATAAATAGGAGGTCGAAGTACTCATAAGTTAGATTTTATACAATGACTAATGAATACCTATTGCAGTAAGTCTGGGTTACCGTTTTTTTAAGGATGGGAAAACATGAAATGACTCCTTTCGCTCTAGGCGGAGCAGAAGGGCGTGTCAGAGTCTTACTGACTAAAACTCATCCGTGTGCCTCCTAATGCCCTTTGCGTTCCAGGGCCGCGGTGACTCTTTTGAACTTATTCCACTACCCTGGCAGAAATCTGAGGTACAATGTGAGCAACGATATCTTTTACATTAGCCCCAGTCAATCTGCCTAGCCGTTTCCTAACCTCTTTGGGACGGCTTCCAGTCTAGCTGGATGGAGCTGAGTACCAGTATTATACAAGGAGCGTCTGCCTATCTACCCACAAGGTGGACCGATGACTTGGTGGCGAGGGTCGCGGGCAGCCGATGGATGCGAGACGCACAGGACCGGTTGTTATGGCGACACTTGGGGGAGGCCTATGTCCAGCAGTGGACGTCTTTCGGCTGATATGATGATGATGATTTTCTATCTGCCCACAACATGGACCGATGACTTGGTGAGGGTCGCGGGTAGCCGATGGATGCGAGACGCACAGGACCGGTTGTTGTGGCGACACTTGGGGGAGGCCTATGTCCAGCAGTGGACGTCTTTCGGCTGATATGATGACTGCCCATCTGACCTCCACAACCCAATATGTTACTAAGTCAAAGCATTTATTTCAAATAAACCATTTACAAGTACTTTTGTATTGTCAAAGTCAGTCAGTCAAAAGCATAAAGCTATTTGCACGTTTCAAAGCGTAGATCTCTATGGAGAAGAACGTGCAAGAAACTCCACAGAAACCATTTTATGTTTTACAAAAATCCTATTTACATTAACCTTGTTACTTCTAGAAGTGAGAACAAAGTAAAGAAAAAAAAAAACAATTATAAATATCAAATATTGAAATAAGCCAGTGGCAACTAAGAGATGACCAGTCTCCACTGACGGCACCCGTTCAAGAACATGACGCGTGCATCAGCACCATTCAGCTCAACCATTTAGAAGGGAACTGAATGATCCGATGCACGACTGGATAACTCTTGGCAAGACTGATGCCAGATTTTCCGTCTTCGGACCATCCGTTACGACTATCAAAGATCTACAAATGATAGCCGGGGCAGCTTAACGTGCTCTCGGCATGGAGGAGACTCGGTATGTAATGGATGGTCACCCATCCAAGGACCGACCTCGGCAAGTGTTGCTTCACCTCAAAGATCGAACCGTGCAGCTGTCGTTATTTAGCAGCAAGCTCTTGCTTCTTGAGGCTAGGCCATTATGATACATGATAAAATGACGCTCGCACATAAATTTCATTCCGTAGTGCATAAATAGTATTAAATGTAACTATTTCAATTTAAAACAGTACCAGATGTTTTATTTCTAAATGCGTGACTGGAGTTGTAAGTTAAAAATTATAATGTCGGAGTTTTAAAAGAAGGTTTTATTTAGTAGGTACAAGAGTTTTTAATATTTATTAGTATGAATCGTGAGTCCAGTTGCAACAGTTGCGGAATTTGCTCGAAAGAGTTACCCTTCTGCTCCGCCCTGAGCGGAAGAAGTCATTCATGATGATTTCCCATACACAAAAAAAAAACTGGCGCTAATGTTGGATATGAGGTCCTGGGATCCATTTCCGGGTCGGGCCAAGTATTAAGGAGGATTTACTTACTTTTTCACATAGGCGAGAGGTCCTCTTCATTGAAAAAGTGAATTTCTTAGTAGCAACCAAGAGTGTGTTATTTGGTATTCTTATTGTGGATTTTTGAGTAACAGCCCGGATTCTGGATTTGTGTCGTTTTGATGGCAATTGGCTCGCCCCCTATTGCATTGTATTTTAACGTTACTGGCTAACTAAAAATATTGGACACGATATTTTTGCTTTTCCGTATCAGTAATATTGACCAACCAACCATTTTTAGGGTTCCGTATCCAAATGGTAACCAACGGAACCCTATCACAAAGCCTCCGCTGCCCGTCCGTCCGTCTGTCTGTATGTCAGCGGGCTGTATCTCAAGAACCACAATAGATAGTTTAAATTTTCACAGCGTGTGTATTTCTATTACCGCTATAACAACAATGACTAAAAAATAAAATAAATCTACATTTACACTATCTACACTAATATTATAAAGAGGAAAGAATTATAAAGGTATTTTTGTGTGTGTGTATGTTTGTAATGGATAAACTCAAAAACTACTGCCAATTTCAAAAATTCTTTCACCATTGGAAAGCTACATTATCAGCGAGTAACATAGGTTATATTTAACCCCGTACTCCCACGGGAACGGGAACTACGCGGGTGGAACCGCGTGACGTCCGCTAGTCAAAAAATAAAGGGGGCTCCCATACAAGAAACGTTTGTTTTTTTTCGGCTTATGGTACGGAACCTTACGTGTGAGAGTCCGACTTCGCACATGACCGGTTATTCCCATTTTTCTTACTAAAAAACATCCTTAGTGGGTGTGCTAAGGTAGATATTTATATGACTAACCCTATGGTAAATGAATACGTCATGTTATGTTCAGAATAAAACAGCGCCGTGCCGGCAGAAGTGAAAACTTAATTATTAAAGTTGTGCATTTTGATATTTTAGAATGGTTAGGGAATAATTTCGCACGAATTGCATATGCATGCAATAAAGGCATACATTTTCGTCTACTCTCCCTCCGTCTTACGAATTTTCGATCAGGTCACGTGTCCTGACGCGAGTTTAACATTTTTTACCCATCCCAAAAAGTGCACAACGCCGCTAAAGAAGTATTCACTTCAAAAATACAGTTTTTTTAAATCTGTGCCATATAACAAATGAACGAAGTATTTGAGTACATTATCGAGTATTCTCAAAGTAACGGTTTCTTCTATATCGTCACAAATGTAAGTAAATTGTCGAAGGACTCCGTGAAGGCATTTTTATTAGTTTAACAAAGAATTAAATTGAGTAAATAGGATTGGACTTGGAGAATTTGCCATTGGTTCATGTTAAACCCTTTGATTTTGAAAAGTTTCTCGATTACCTACTGAAAAATTTGCCAAGTGCGAGTGGGACTCGCGCGAATCCGAATGAATACTATTTTTTAAACCTGATACTTGTTTGTATGTCAAAGGGCAATGGAGTCCAGTATTTTAGGTTTGAAAAGAATTGATAGAGTACGGAACACCACGCTGCGCTCCAAAACAGGTATCATTGACGTGGGCAACAAAGCTGCCAGGCTGAAATGGGACTGGGCGGGTCACACCAGCCGCATGCATAGTGACTGCTGGGCAAAACTCTCCACGCAATGGGTGCCAGAGGATGGACGGCGTCGCTGAGGCCGGCCCAGAAAGCGGTGACGAGATGATTTGGATGCACACCGCGAAGGCTGGTTCGAGATGGCGCAAGAAAAGAATGTCTGGAAGGATATGGGAGAGGCCTTTGCCCAGCAGTGGGACACAATAGGCTAAGGAAAAAAAAGGATACTTTAAAACCATAATTATGCTTCTTGTAAAGAACCATTATATCTTTGCCATATACAAAATAATGCATTTACGTTATTTATGCGTGTTTGGGTTACAGTAATTCATCGTGTGTACCAAACAACGGAATCCGTCTAGTGGATTCAGCTCAAACTGGCTGTAACAGACGGACAATCAATCACAGGGAGTGATTCAAATTTACTATTTTTTTTTGTGGTCTCTCGCATTTCAACCAACAAATGAGGTTGTCGACTGCTTAACCGGGCTTGCCTGTAGCGGCCTTAATATAAATATTAAAGCCTCCAGCCAGGGCTTATTAAAACTTACATACTAAGCGACCATACGCTAAGGGCACCCCCTGTGGGGTACGGGCCTCGGCTTAGGGCGTCGCTGGGGGGAGGACAGCTAGGGACGGGCTGGATCGAACTAGGATTATTATTTAGGGACGAATTTAAAACTACAGGCTCAGCGGCGCGGGCTGGCTTGAGCATGGGTCGGGGCGGATATTGACGGGGACACCGCGGCGGGCCTCGGTGGCGAGGGTGGAAGGACGGGTGGTGGTCGTGGTTTGCGAAGATTGCTGGTCTCTTTGCGACTCTCTTGGAGGAGAGTGGTAGTCATCGGGCGTGAGTGATTCTAATACGCTTCTGTTCTTATAAATACGGACTTTCAGAACCCTAATGAACTGAAAAGTATGAAACGCAGTTGGGTTTTGTACAAAGTGCATTCTTTGAGGTGTGGCTTTAGGCTAAAATATTGTTGCAACTCAAAACGGGTTTTTTTTCAGGAGAGCTTTTTGAAGTTTACTATTACATTATTTCAACCTGTTATAACTTTTTGATACGTAACATCTTTTCTCTCGCTTTCCTGCAATCTGTGGGAGTGATTTCGTGAAATGGGACGGAAGTGTGTAACAGGAAGCCGAGGAAGCGCGCGCTATTTGATTTGATCAATGAGCGCGCCCTATTCGATTTGACCAATGAGTGAGCGCTATTTGGTTCGACTAATGAGCGCGCCCTATTCGATTTGACCAATGAGCGCGCGCAGTGGTCGA
Organism: Mamestra configurata; assembly: GCA_002192655.3. Lineage (NCBI taxonomy): Eukaryota > Metazoa > Arthropoda > Insecta > Lepidoptera > Noctuidae > Mamestra > Mamestra configurata. Next base: position 83,674 of record NDFZ01004816.1, read on the forward strand.
GTTGGCTGTCAGTTGGTACTTTTAATGTCAATGTTGCTTTTTACCAAGGTGAGACGTCAGATGTTACACATCCTATGCGACCACTGTAAGACTCGCTCGTTTTTATGATTGTTACCTATTGCTCTTATCTTGGTGAAAATTAAATAAAACAAAGATAAGAAACGTGGTTTCGTCTCAAATGTTGCAACTGGTGAAATACTATTCTAAAAAAAAATGGCGACTAAAATCCACCAATGGCTTAAATTATTTTTGCGGCGCCAGAGCTACAAGAAATATAATTACAATTTGATTTGTACTGAGTACTTTTATAATATGGATCATTATTCATATCATCTTCTATTAATAGGCACGCGTTTGACCACTATCTCACCTGATGGTAAGCGATGATGTAGTCGAAGATGGAGCACGCTTGCCTAGAAGTAACCTATTCACTCTTGACTTAAAGACTCCCAGGTTGTAGCTATCAGGAAACACAGACTCCGGCAGAGAATTCCACTCCTTAGCTGTACACACAATGAATGTGTTCCCAAAACTTTTTGTGTGTGTGGGTGGGATGTCCACCATGTGCCGGTGGCGCATCGCCGTATGTCTCTCAGTATTCTTCCAAAGCAGAGAGCAGGCTTAGCATGGCTGTCCAAAACACAAAAAACAAAAACTCACCTTTACACGATTCGTGGGAACCAAAAGCCCATTAAATAACTCACCATAGCGGTTTTCGAAGAGGCCCACGCCCAAAAGTGGGCATTACCGAACAACGTACAACCGATACATTATAGACTATTAATATAATGACATATTTAGTATTTATTTTATTCTAAACACGGCGAAAAGTGGAGTTATGTGTAGTGTATGCGATTTAAATTCACACGGGGTCAGGAACCTGCGGGCTAGACAAAAATCTGTGGAGTAGAGAAAGGCAAGAAGAATTGACACTTAAGTATTTTTTTAAATAGATAAGTTTTATCATGTAATGAGCGCATGTGCTCGATAGGATTTGCCAATGGCAAGATTTTGATATTCATGCAGACATTCATCCCTAATTAAAATATTTAACATATTTTGTTGTTTTTTTAAAAATCCTACTTCTTTTTGAAATGAAACTTCTATATAGACGGGGGGGGGGGGGGTTTNGGGGGGGGGGGGGATTTGGATTTTTTCTGTCACGAAAAAGCGTTACGGCCACGTGGAGAGGGTAGACGATAAAACGCGTGGTAAGAGGCGGCATCGGCGGAGGGATAGTTCCATTTGTCCGTTGCGTTATTTAGCGGCGTTGTGCACTTTTTGGGATGGGTAACAATGTTAAACTCGCGTCAGGACACGTGATCTGATCGAAAATTCGTAAGACGGAGGGAAAGTTCTGAAGTGTTAAGTTTTTAGTGTAATATAAATTGCCATGTTTGTGTACGATAGCGCAATAAATGAATATTGTATTTTACCACACTAATAATAGTAGGTACTTTTATACTGATAATTAAAGCAATTCGTGCGAAATTATTCCCTAACCATTCCAAAATATCAAAAATGCACAACGTTAGATAATGTTCAAGTTTACACTTCTCTTCATCTCTCTCTCTTCTTTGTTTATGGATCGGATATCATTAAATGACTTCTTCTGCTCTGGTGGAGCGGAACGGCGTGTCAGACTCTTACTGACTAAAACCCATCCGTGTTCCTCTTAAAGCCCGTTTGCCATTTTCCGTTTCTCCAGACAATGATGTTTTTATCTATTTTTCACAGACACAAGAAAAATTAAACAAAAGACGACTCCATTAATTGTTCTAAATAGATTGCATCAGTAACCACGAGATATGAGTCATCGTTTTAGGGGTCTTGACTCCCCAGATCGAGCCGCTAGATCTAGCATGAAACGTGTCTAGATTTTTGGCAAAAGACAGTAAAAAAAAACGACGTGAATTTGGACTTTTTAGATGGAAAGATTTCCTTGGAAATCTGGGGTATATTTTTGTATTCTGTCTAGCTTTGGGGTTCGGTAACCAGTACAGATTTAATGAGGAACTCGTGTTCCGTATGGTGTCGGACGTAAAAGAATAGCACCATCCCATCACTTCCCGTGGGTGACTAAGGGACTCACCAGAGAATGGGCAGCAGCATTCTCTGTGCATTGCAATAGCTACACTGCGATCGCCAACCCTCCTGCCAAGCGTGGCGATTATGGCAACCCCTCCCCTCTCCCCTTTGGGGGAGACCTATGTCCAGCAGTGGACGTCTTTCGGCTGATATGATGATGATGATGAGGAGCCCATGGCTAAATAATAACAGGTGTAAGAGTCGATCATCGAGGTTGCCATTTAGAGATCTGAGTGCCAATTCTATTAATTTTCAAGCAACACGTTCACATTCGCATCTCAATCGCAACTGTCAAAGTCTTGTGTAGTTCGCGAACGAACTAGTTCGTAAGAGCGCTCCCACAGACGAACTACGCGAACTAGGTCTCAGATCCGCTGCTCTTTGGTTCGTTAGTCCCTTCGAAATAACCGAACTAATAGTATTGCGAGAGAGAGCGGGAGCGACAAGCTGCAGTACCTAGTTGCGTCGCCGCGCCGCTCACTTACTCACAAATGTGCTTCTCATCTTTCAATGCTATGCAATATACAAGCTACTAATTACAAATTTAGAATAAACACGTCGTTTAGAATGTAATGTAACTTTTATAAGCAATTTCCTATATTGAACGAATAAATCAAATAAACTGATAAGAGTACAAAGTGTGTTAAGTAAAAAATAACGGCAAAATAGCTACTTTACTAACAAAAGAAAACGCGCAGCAGCAAACTGCAAAGAGCGCGAACGATCTGCTTTTCTCTCAGCTCACTAGCTCAGTCAGCTCTCGTCTCGAAACATAAAGTCGGGAGCTGGTAAACTAAAAGAGCGACCTAGTTCGCCACGGAGCTGCGAACTAAAATATGCGCTCCCGGTCGCGAACTACTATGCGCAAGTCTAATGGAACACAAGACAAAAGGCACAAAAGTTTTTAGAAGGAACAAGGATTTCGTCGAAGAAGACGGTCGTAACGGATAGTCAGAAGCCGGAATATTTTCTGGGTACCATCCGCATTATGCGCACAGCCAAAGTATGGAACTCTCTGCCGGCGTCTGTGTTCCCTTCCACATATAACCCGTCTGCCTTCAAGGCAGAGTGAACAGGCATCTTCTGGGTTCGTTCCCTCCATCATATACCTCATCCATCGCTTTCCATCAGGCGTGATCAAGAGCTAGCCCATTTCTCAATAAAAAACCGGACAAGTGCGAGTTAGATTCGAGCACCGAGGGTTCCGATCGAGTCTTGATTTTTTTCGAGTATACATTACCTACCGATACATCAATGTAAGTTACGGTCATTTCTTCAACCAAAAATATGTTTGTAATCGCATTATTTTAATTTTTTGTATATTTTAAAAGAACAAATTCCTTATTTTTAGATTTTTTTTGTACTTATACTGTAAGATCTATCTTCTTGGCAAATTTTAGAACTGTGGGTCAACGGGAAATACCCTATAGGTTTTGATTCCCTTGCGAGCGTCAGACAGACGGACGACAAAGTGATCCTATAAGGGTTCCGTTTTTGCCGACTGAGGTACGGAACCCTAAAAACGAGCGAGTCTTACAGTAGTCGCTCAGGATGTTTAACATCTGACGTCTCACCTCGGTAAAAGTACCAACTGACAGCCAACTCAACCACTGCGCGCTCATTCGTCAAATTGCATAAGGCGCGCTCGTTGGTCAAATCAAATAGCGCGCGCTTCCTCGGCTTCCTGTTACACACTTCCGTCCCATTTCACGATATCACTCCCACAGATTGCAAGAAAGTGAGAGGGAAGATGTTACACATCAAAAAAAAAAAAAAAAACTGATACCAGTCTTGCCAAGGGGTATCTTATTAACTGGGTTGTGGAGGTCCGAGAGACAGTCCTGGAAGCCGAGCCCAGCGTAGTTGAGGAAAGGCTCGCCAGACGTCGTGATGACGACAGCGACTGCCTTAGTAAAACCTTCATGACCCAATTAGTGCTTCAGCTTTAAACATCCGTCTGTAATTTAAAAACAATAATATATTTTAAGTTGTTTAAATAATATTATTTTACTTTCCAAGTAAGGGCGCATCTAGACCGCGGTCGATTGACAAGACAATTTTGAGTGATACAAAAAATCGGCATGCAATTTGTTACATTTTTTATAAATTGTTCGTCATTCTTGCCTTAATTATAATGGCATACAAATATTTAAGCCCCTTAAGGGGTGAAACATGGTGATTACGTTTTGTTACGTTTGCAAATAAAAATTGCACATACTCACCCTCATCATCTTCATCATCCCATGTTACTTGGGGTCGGCGCAACACGTTTTTTTCTTCCATTCTGTCCTGTTAACCGTCACGCTATCACTAACACCCTTTTCTTTCATTTCACTCCTAATACAATCCATCCATCTTTTCTTTTGCCTCCCTCTCCCTGTCCATCCATCCACATTTATAGTCATAACTCTTTTAGTTACGTGCATTTCATCCCTCCTCTTCACATGAACATATCAAGATAAGCGGTTCCCATTCAACTATATACATTTTTTTATTAAATAATACTACTAATGAAATTATTAAATAGGAATGACTTCGATTGAACTTCAACTATCCAACTAACTATTTCTGCTTCAAAACGTAATCATCATGTTTCACCCCTTAAGGGGTCTATGAAAATATTTCTTACTAGCTGCGCTCCGCGGTGTTACCCGCGGTTTTAAGTAGCCTATTTGTTGATCCTTTCTGCGAGACAGTTATGGCGCAGAAGGAGGCTGCGGAAAGGGAGAGGGAGATCTCGATCGCTCTGCCGGCCCACAGCAGGCACATCGGGCGTTGGAGGAGGGCATACGGTGCCCTTTTCCGGCCCCCCTAACTGGGTCCAGGGGCGGCGGACTTGGGGATGTCCGTACCGCCCATTCATCCGGACCCGAGGTGGCAGCGTGTGGTGTTCCCGTACGCCCCTCTTTGACGTAGCGGGGTGAGTCAAACACCTCACTCCCCTCGCTGACGCCAGGTGGCCCGCAGAGGCGGGCCGGCACCAGCCGGGGATTACGGAAGTCGCATACGTTCCCGCGATCCCCGGCGTAGGTGGGAGATGGAATACCGGGGTGGTTTTAGTCAGTAAGAGTCTGCCAAAACCCATCCGCCCGCCCCAGGGCGGAGGACATCCATGAGGATTTCCCCCGACGTCAACAAAAAAAACAAAAAAAAAGGGTGTCAGCTTCCTGCATACAATTTTTTTTAATCAAAATTAGTCCAACCGTTTACGCGTGAAGAAGTAACAAACATACACACACTCACAAACTTTCGCCTTTAAAATATTTGTGTGATTTTTTATCTAGAATATTAATGCCGAGTTTCAGGTTCATCGAGGCATGCTTTAAGATTATTTCATACAAACTGCAACGCCCAGTTAACCCTGGGGGGGTTTAGAAGACTATTTATTTATTCATTCATAATTATAACGCCTTCACAGATACATCCAAGGCGATGTTATAACTAAGGTACATATAAAACATTTAATACAATACATCAGATACCTTAATCATTATTATATATCTTTTATAATGCGCACAGCAAAGGAGTGGAACTCTCTGCCTGCGTCTGTGTTTCCGAACGCATACAACCCTAATCTCTTCAAAATTAGAGTGAACAGGCTTCTTCTGGGTAAGCTCGCTCCATCGTTGACTTTGTCTCTGTCATCTATGACCTAGACTAGAGTCAAGAGCAAAACCATATTAAATAAAAAAAAAAAAAAAAAAACTTTTTTCGATTAGATTTTGCGTTACTTTTACAAAATCTCAGCAAGTTCTGGCAAAATATATCTTCCGACAATACTATAACATTAATCAAACGTGTGGCTCGCGACATAGGGGTAAACTTGAGTAGATTTGTCCTAGCCACGTACGTCTAACAGAGCGGGGAATATGGAAACATGGAGCGTTTAGGCTGCCTATCTAGTCACACCTTAATTGTAGACAAATCCCACGGCAACAATAGATTTTCGGTGAAACAAAACATTGCAATGAAAATTAGACCAGGGCCTGATATCAAGAACATTCAATTAGACATCGTGGTGAAAAGTAAGTGCTGTTCCCGGCTCTCATCATCGTAGGGCGAGGAGTTATTTTTTTCTATTGAGTTACGTTTTACTTAGTTTGTAGACTAATGCAGGCCGGCAGCTAGGGGTGGGGGGGGGCAAACTGGGGCCCGTGCCCCGGGCGGCCAGTTTAAGGGGCGCCAAATTCAAATGTTTGAAAAAAAATTCTATACTATTCTTACTTTGACCTTCAATATCTCCAGAACCAATGGTTTCCCATGCATGGTCTGAAAAAAATTGATGTCAGTGATGGGTACAATGGGTTATCGTTCAAATATTTTTACACCCGATACATTATAAAATTAATCACAAACGTGGAAGAGAGGGGGCGCCACCATCAAGTTTCTGCCCCGTTTCGGAAAAATCGTAGATCCGGGGCTGGACTAATGTACTGTAACACTAGCGGACTCACGCTAGCGCTACTTAATATTATTAAGATAAATAAAACTATTTTTGAGATTTAAACTTCATAATATATTTGGCATCTGCCTTCAACGAACACTGGCACCGGGGTCCTATTAAAAAAAAAAAAAACATATTTTCATATTCCTAATCCAAATTCTTTTTTACTTTTTGCCAGACCCTTCCAAAGATCCACCTTGTCTGCCAGAGACCTGGAGCCAAGGAGATCTAGACCCCTATTTGCTTCCTAGGACACGTAACGTTAAATAAAATTTTACGTTGAAAAATATCAACATTTTTTTTTATCTTAAATCGGCTTTAAGCCATAATCAAATCTTTTCTGAGAAGGATTTATTAGATTGAGTGTGTTCCATTAAATGCCACGATTAAAAGTTGGTAGAGACTTAATATAATTAGTTTCTCTGGTCAAGGTCTAGTATTTGCCGCCTTTTTAGGCGTTTTACATCTTTCTGTAGTTGCTGAACAACGCTTGCCGAGGTTGGTCTGTGGATGGGTGACCATCTTAACATACCGAGACTCCTCCATGCCTCGGAAAGCACGTTAAGCCGTTGCTCCCGGCTGTCATTTGTAGATCTTTGGCAGTCGTTACGGATAGTCAGAAGCCAGAAAATCTGACACCAGTCTTACCAATGAGTACCGTGTTACCCAGTTAATGGGTTGTGGAGGTTTGGTAGGCAGCCGCTCTCCGTAAAATACTGGTATTCAGCTGAATCCGGTTTGACTGGAAGCCGACCCCAATGTAATTGGGAAAAGGCTAGGCAGATGATGACATCTTCCTGTAGTGTTAGCAAGTTTCTAGCCAGTTCATTAGTGTGATCATTGAGCCTCTTCTTGTATCTCCTGCTATTTTTGCAAACTTCCTCCCTTACGGTTGGCATCTCCAGACGATACTCATGTATTTCTGAGCTTCCCACGAACCAGTGTGCACTTGAGAGATTTCTTAGTGCAATGTTTTGAAATCCCTGGAGTATCTCGATGTTGGAGTTGGTAGCATTGCCCCAGAGTTCCATGCCGTAGGTCCAGAATGGTTTTATGATAACCTTGTATAGAAGTAGTTTGTTACTAAGGGTCAGCATTGGCTACCTATTAGCCTAGACAGTCCTTTGGATTGTAAACTGGCTTTTGTTTTTTTTTTTTTTTTGGCTTTCATGTGGTTAGCCCAGGTCATCTTCTATATCGGGCGTCGGAGGGAGTCTTCTATACGCTGCCCTAACTGGGTCCAGGGGCGGCGGACTTGGGGATGTCCGTCGCCCCCCATTCATCCGGACCCGAGGTGGCGGCGCGTGGTGTTCCCGTGCGCCCCTCTTTGACGTAGCGGGGGGATTCAAACACCTCACTCCCCCCACCGACGCGGGGATCCACCAGCTGGGGATTGCGGGAGTCGCTTACATTCCCGCGATTCCCGGCGTAGGTGGGAGATGGAACACCGGGGTGGTTTTAGTCAGTAAGAGTCTGACAGACACCTCCACCCGCCCCAGGGTGGGGGATTTTCCCCCGTCATCAAAAAAAAAAAAAGTCAGTCTTCTATTCAGGTGTAGGCCGATATATTTGACGACAGTTATTCCTTGGTAGCGGTTTATCTTCCAAACGCACGGGTGGACGGTCGCCTCTTTGGAGTGCAAATGTAACTTGTATCGATTTAGTTACGCTAGGCTTAATTCGCCACTTTTGTAACAACACATTAACTTTATTTAGTTGTTCCTGTAGTTTCAATGATGCGTTGCGTCCTTTATGTCTGGAGGCTTATTAAGTTTGATTTAATATTGTTTTTATGCTTGAGTTTGTCTGATGATGCTGGCATAATGGAGTGTGCTAGCTTACAAGTAACGAATTATTTAGTTTTTACGTGTTACCTTTGTTGTATTGCTTTCTTTGTAAGAATACTTTGCGTACTATTGTATAAATGGTAGTTCTTCTAACTCAACAGACAGATGTGTTGCTGGGGAGTTTGTTGCGCCACTTCTTCTTCCCAGCTGAAACACTAGGAAGTGACGGGCGGGCGTTTTGGGGGACTGTCTTTATGTAGAACTTTGACGTTCAAAAAGTGCCTAGCCCTCAGCCTAATTTGAATAAATGAATTTTGACGTTTTTTGACTGTTGTCCAGATTCCTATTTAATAAACTAAAACTGTTTTATTCGTTTTTTCAAAAAACCGGTTCAATTCCTGGCTAAGAAAACCGGTTTTTCAAAAATCGAATATAGCAGTTTTAGTTTTCATCAAAATCTGGCTCGAGACCACATTCACTGTTTTTCGATATTCCTCATAGTTCCGGATTGGCCATCCACGCACACTTTAAAAAATCACCGTGTATACAAAAAGAATTTTCCAAATCAGAGGGATAGTTCCAGAGATGAGCGTGTTCAAACAAACAAACTCTTCAGCTTTATTATAATAGTATAGATAGTATATTGAAGTAGACATTATGGAAGGATAACATTATGTTGTTATTAACAAGTCGGTTGTCCTTTAAGGTGAAGGCACGTGAGCACATTCGCAAGAAGTTGGTAGAATCATCACAGCGTTAATTCGTTGGATTGGTTATTTCTTAATAACTTCATGCAAATAGCTTCATGTTTTTGACGGACTGACTTTGACAATTCAAAAGTACCTGATAATGGTTTATTTGAAATAAATGCTTTGACTTTGACTTTGACTTTGTTTATGTGTATGTATGTATCTATGTATTTATAAATGTTTTTTTTCTTCTCTCTATTTTTAGTTTTTCTTTAAGTTGCACCTGCCATGTTGTCTCTGCACCACCCTAAGGTCGACTGGTAGAAAATGCCTAAGGCATTAAGTCCGCCTTTTTTACTAGTGCATAATAATAATAATAATAATTATGAAAAACTTTTACTATGGGACCAACTCTGAAGTCGCGAAAAAAATATCAGCTGTTCGGTATATTTGTTCTTCTTTCTGAACATTTGGAATACTTTTACGCATCATAATTTGATAGTCAATAGTCAATACTTAATTCTTTATTGCATTCCACAATGTAGACTTAGGTGGTAAACATTTCTTTGGTAACAATCGTGGACCCTGTCGGGCACTGCAAAAATAAGTATGTGGAGAGGACTTATTTATTTATTTAAACTTTATGTACAATAGTGGTACATGGGCGGACTTAATGCATCAAGGCATTCTCTACCAGTCAACCTTTGGGTTATAAAGACTATACTGTGGTAGGTGTACAATAAATAAAATTAAGATACAAAATTGAATTTTAACATTTCGGAAAGAATATACAGATAATATATATAATACTAATAAAATACATATATATGCTAAAATAATAAACTAATAAATATGATATATAATATGTAATCATACCGATTAAGAGAATTCATAGTAATCATGACGAAGAACGACTAAGAATGACAAGCTTTTAAGTAGTGTTATCATTTAAGTATCTAATAATCTAACTATGCTAAAAAATAAAAAATAAATTGACATTAACATTAGAATTTACATTGCAAAAGACTTTATTTTTCAAGTTTTAAAGATCACTTTAGTATCGTCTATAATATCTCCGTGTCGGTCCGAGAAATTGTGGACTGACATAAACTGGCGACCAATCAGCACTCTGGTCTACAGTTTATCCGTTTTCGTGTGATATATAAGCTGTCCTAAAGCAAATGCAATAAAATAAGCCTACATAAGAAAGTTTGCTCTAGGGAAAACCCGAAGCATTTTTAACAGCCTAAAACACTTTCAAAAATGATGTATCACTTAAAATATTCCCCACACGGATGTTCAAAAAGGCCATAATTCTGCGTAGGGTAAAAAACCTACAGACCCCGATACAGAAAACAATAAAAAAAATCCCGTAAATTAAACTAAAATAAGTTGTTTTCGTATGCAGCGCGCGCGCAATGTGGCCGCGAATTTTTTGCGTCGACACTTCTAACAGTACTGTGAACTGTTCACTTAATTTATCACTTTCACGATATCTGGATTAAAGGCTTTACGGTAAATAATGTCTTTTTGAAGCTTTGGGAAATATTTTACTTGGAAAAGTTTTTGCAGAAGTATTTTTTCATGAAGCAACTACTTTTTAACCGACTTCAAAAAAAGGAGGAGGTTCTCAATTTAGCTGTATTTTTTATGTTTGTTACCTCGTAACATCGTCATTTATAAAAAAATAAAAATCGCTTATTTTCAGGCGTCAACTCAAACACAAACAATGTAAGTTTTTAGCACACATGAAAAATTACAAAAACAAAAAATTAAAACACAGCATCCACTTAGAGGAAGATTTATCAAGCCCCATGTCTGACATGTAGCTTGATAAACCTATCCATTGTAGGCCCTTCTAGCCTTTCTGAAAAAACCTTCAGAATGCTATTGCTGCTTCCCCGCACCCTGCGCATAACTGATGCCACTTTTTTTGCGCATGATCGCGAAATAATCGTCCGTGTGAGCATCAGCGAACATCCCTGACGCACTACAGTAAGGCGGAAGCCTCAACAGCGCCTTGAAGGCATTGTTGTATTGAATGCGCAGTGTGCTGTCTGCTTGTTGGGTATGATTAGCCCACCGGCTGCTGGTGTAAAATATTTGATAAACATATTCCTTTCCTTCATCTCTGCCTTAGGTACCTGGACAATAAATTGTGAATCGTTTTTCATTACCAGAAAATGTAAAGGATGACGATAGATGTCGATTCAGGACAGCTTTATGTCTTTATTTCTGTTTTCGAAATTAAGTAGGATGTCAATACATGTAAGTGGGTCAATGACCGTTATTGCAAATTTATTTGGCGTCGACCATAGCTGTAGTTATACAGGATAAGTGGAAATTGAATGTCTCAAGTTAAAGGGCAAAATCTATAAGACCTGTACTGTATGGATCAGAATGTTGGGCTGTGAAAAAGACGGATGAGAAAAGATTGCATGAAGCGGAGATGAGAATGTTGAGATGGATGTGTGGAGTATCGAGAATGGATAAAGTGAGGAATAAGAACATTTGAGGTAGTTTAAAAGTGGCGTCAGTGACGTGAAAGTTGAAAGGGAACCGCTTAGTTACTTAGTTACTTATGGTCATGTGAAGAGGAGGAATGTTAATAATGCACGTAACTAAAAGAGTTATGAATATAAATGTGGATGGATGAACAGGGAGAGGGAGGCCAAAGTAAAGATGGATGAATTGTGTTAGGAGTGATATGAAAGAAAAGGGAGTTAGTGATAGCGTGACAGCTGACAGGACAGAATGGAAGAAAAAAATGTGTTGCGCCGATTGCAAGTAACATGGGATAAGGGCAGGAAGATGATGTCGACCATAGTGTAAATGATCTTTACTTAGTATTTTGCTATTTCAATCCAGCCAGTCTCCAGCTGTCCTTCCCCCAGCGACGCCCTAAGCCGAGGCCCGTTCCCCACAGGGGGTATCCTTAGCGTGTAGTCGCTTAGTTTGTAAGTTTTTTATAAGTCCTGGCTGGAGAATTAATATTATATTCAGGCCACCACAGGCAAGCCCAGTTAAGCGTTCGACAACCTCAGGTTGAACTGAGAGACGCCACACAAAAATAAAAAAATGTTACCTATATTTGTCTGAGACTATTAAATATTATCACGTTAAAGATGTTTTCGTTTACCCATATGAACTCAGATGTTGTATTGTCTTTCTGACCTATAATTCAAGTGGTAGTAAGCTCAGTGGCCATGGTAATCCGGGTTCGATTCCCAGTAAAAGCACGTGCTACCTGTCTATCACGTTTTCTCGGAAAATGCTACTACTCAAGGACGGCTTTTAAACTTATGGATTTTACTCTTTATGAATAGAATAGCATAGCATTTTGTAAGCCGCTTCTAATTTGTCCACTGCTGGGACTCAGGCCTTCTCTCTATGAGAGGCAGGTGGCCTGAAACACGATGAAGATATTGATTTATTTGTAACATCTGTACCTACTATGAAAATAATCTTAAATTGTGTTTCGTAGAATAATTGTCGTTAACACTGTTACTGTTACTGTATATCCTTAACTATAGTTCGTAAAATATAGCTTGATCTCTGCGACAGCTGTCAGTAAAATCACGCCTATCAAGTACAGAATTTTATAATAGTACAGACAGTACCTGTCAATGTCATACTTTATGGGCATGCCGACCTAATTAGTGATGGGCAATGAATCATCGTGACCACAGACTAAACTATTGATATTTTAAATAAAACTTAACTAAAAATTAATTTATCTTTTATTTTTATTGTATATCATAACATTATTTACATGTGTACATACTTGATCTAAAATAATAGTGAGTAAATAAAATCCAATTTCTACCTACACATGTAACATTCCATCCGTCAACGTCCCATCCTTATTATTATTTTTGTTTTTATTTTATATTAAAATGTTCGTTTAATTTTGTAAATTTGTAATTAAATTAAACCCAAATATATGTTACATAAGCATCGATAATAGTAAGAAACGTCGATAATTTCTATCGACATTTTTTTATATTCTAACAACCCTAGGAATGTCAGTTTGACATATGTCGCAGAGATCAAGCTATCTTTTATGAAGTATAACAAATAATATTTATCTAACTTATTATACTTATTCTAAGTTGTAATTTTTATTGTCCCCATAGCAGGTTACGCGTGAAGAAAGTGCATTTAGTGCTCTTCTTCAAGTGATGAGGCACTTAAACTCAAATAGTGTACTCATCGTTGAAGAGCCAAAAACAAAAACCGGACAAGTGCGAGTCGGACCACGCACAGAAAAGAAAAGAAGAAAAGAAAAAGGTTTATTTGGGACTCGCACAAGACAAACAAACTAGTAAAATAAAATTAAAAACTAAACAGTATAATAAAATAATTAATTATCTGTGCGAGGCCAAAATGGTCCCTATCTCAGCTTATGCTGCGATATCTAACAAATAAATAACGCAGCGCTGGTATTCTGACAGGGCCAGTCAGTGGTGCCACGGATACATTCACGGAGCATATATAACAGAAATATACAAATAAAATAATAAGTATAAATATGGGTAAAAATGCAACAATTATAAATAATAAAAAATACACAGGGTAGGGTTCCGTAGTAATCTGTCTCCTAAATATGTATGTCAGAAAAATAGTAAAATGTCTCATTGTAAATCTTCACTATGATTAGATTACCAATTTACAAAGCACTTGGTATTAAGTAATTTTCTTTGGAATGATTAAGTAGGATTTTTTTAATTACCCAGGTCCTTTGTAAATTCATTATATACGATTTTTCCATGATTTTTTTCACATCTCCTAAAAAACCGTTTAGCTGGCAGAGCGGGGGGGGGGGGGTTGGACACACACACACACTTTAAGCTTAAAATGGTTTTACCAAACCCTCAATATTTTTTAACAACCTATCGAACGACACCCCACACACTGGTGCAGACGATAAAAAATTCATCACCACTTTTCATGCCACCCTAAAAAAAATGCATTTCAAGATTTTATTTTACCACTTTGTCGACGAAATTAATATGTATATCTATACCAAATTTCAACTTTCTGAGCTAAACCGCAGACGGATAGACAGACAGACGGACATGGCGAAACTATAAGTATTCCTTGTTGACTATGGAACCCTAAAAAAAAATCAAACACGCGGGATTAGTATGTGAAGAGGAATGCGGAACATAGAGTAAAGTCCCGCATACCTCCACCGAAAAGGGGAGGATCCTCCGAACCAGACGGTTGTTGTGTCTGGTGGGCAACTGCCCGATAGTTGATATTCGGACTGTTGTATACGTTCAAATCGCAATGTAAACTTCACTTGCGCGATGCAGGATTTTGTTGAGTTGTAGAAGGCGCTGCGGTTCTTTTTGTTGCGATGTATATTTGCTTTGTTGTATTTTTCTAGAGCCGGCATTGATGCAGATACAGTATGTGTTGATGTCACATAATCATTGTATCAGCCGAAAGACGTCCACTGCTGGACATAGGCCACCCCCTAGGGGGGGTTGCCATAATCGCCACGCTTGGAAGGCGGGTTGGCGATCGCAGTGTAGCTGTTGCAATGCACAGAGAATGCTGCTGCCCATTCTCTGGTGAGTCCCTTAGTCGCCTCTTACGACACCCACGGGAAGTGATGGGATGGTGCTATTCTTTTACGTTCGACACCATACAGAACATGATGTCACATGACTTCTCTTTATTAACCCATATCGCCCTTTAGGGGCTCGTAGCTCAATAATAGCAGTCACACAAGTCGTTGGGAAGGATAGGCAGATATATATATTTTGCATGACGCCTCCGTATTAGGTATATTATACCTACTTGCTGCCGTCCGCGGCTTCGACCGCGTGAATGTCAAAAATTATCCCAAGGGAACACATTCTCGGGCTAGAAAGTGTTATAAAAGTTTCTTTTTGAGTATTCACAGGAATATTTTGTGAGAAAATGTTTGATTGTAAATGGAGAAGAGTAGAGAGAGACGAAGAAACGACTTACGGATCGTATGAATAACTAGCTGCCACCCGCGGCTCCGCCGGCGTAAATGTCGGAAATTCACCAAAAGAAAAAAAATATCCTAATAAAATCCTATGTGTTAATCCAGGGTGTCCGCTTCCTGCATACCAAATTTTATTAAAATTGGTCCATCCGTTTGCGCATGAAGAAGTAACAAACATACACACACACTCACAAACTTTCGCCTTTATAATACTAGTGTGATTATAGTATAGTATTAGTATAGATTTAACTAATCTGTCTTCTTTAGCATAATGTACACTGACTGAATACTGAAATACACCAAAAACCATTCAGTTTATAAACTGCCAAAAAGTACCGTTAAAAGTCCTCGAAAAAAGGACCTTGGTAACCCAAAATATCGTGGGATTATTGATAACAAAATACCATAGATTACGTGCAGGCCTCTTTGGAATGTAGTCTATGGTCGTCGGTTCATGCTTGACCGTTTGGCGACGTTTTTTGTTAGCACATTGTGATTTCACGTCACATATGTTTGATACTGCCAAAGCCAAGATCAAGTGGGTAGGGTTGGCAGAAAAAGTTTAGATTTGTTGAGTATTGTTTGTTTAATTTAAATGTTACAATATATTTTCGGAAATTTGGTATTTGTCAGTAACAGGAAATAAAAAGGAAGAGATGTTAGTTAACATTAGGTGGAAAATGCTGTCTGCTTGGGCTCTATCTAATATAAAAAATGTATTTATTATTCCGTTTATTAATTTTTTAACTTATTTGTTACATTTTTAAATATTTCTTAAAAAAAAAACATTTAAAAATATAAAAATAGTAGCCCACCGGTATCGGGAACAGGGTCCAAGCTACCGGCGGTCAGGGCTCAAGAGAGAGGAACCTCCTAACAATACGAGCCGTGTCCAGAAGTACCGCTTTCTGAATCAGGCCCTTGATCCAGCTGCCTAACGAGAGCCTCCTGAGGATTTATTATTATTATTATTATTGTCACATTTTTGTGATAGTTGCTACATATTTCTGTTTAACAATAAATCAGAAAATGTGTGTACAAATGCAAAAGGATTGTAACTTTGACAGCTGTCGTTTATATTTAATAGGTTCCTGGCCTAAATACTCATATTATTATTTTTCGATTTATTTTTATTAATAAACATGTACATTTCATATTTTAAATACTAATCTAACTATTAACTCTTAAAGTAAAAATAACTCCTTACAAAAATATGTCTTACATAATAATACGTAGTTATGTTTTAGAAGAAAAATAATTATTTCATGTTATTTATTAGATCGTTTACGATAGTGAAGTAACCATTCAATAATGTTTATTCATTGTTTGTCCAAGATAAAATGTTTTATTTAATTCTGTCATCATGGAAAAAGAAAAGATAGAAAGAAAAAGTATTTAATTGCCACAAAACAACATACGAGTGCCTACTCTTATTATGCAAAAGTCTTTTGAAAGAAACCATGTAAATTGACAAACTGAAGTATTGATTAATGCCTGTAATTATCATAATGGAAAGGGAAATCCTCTTCTCACTAAGATAAAAAACTATCACTTTTTGAAAATTTCCAAACACAAAATTTTTATTTTTCAAAAATTCCGTTCACATTTTTCTGCTAACCCTACAGAATGATTGCGAATTCCTCAGCTAAGGTACACTCCAGACATTTATAAAAGACGTCCACATCACCTGCATTGTCTATAGAAGCGTGTTCTCAAGACAATCCGGGTGTCTACACTAGTACATTGAACTAGTACTTAACTGTGACAATAGTGTTTCTAAGTGGCTGTGAAAGTACTTTAAATAAAATTATTTTTTGAAAATATTTAAAAGTAAGTAGGAACTTGAAATATTTTTGTGTATTTTTTTTTGCATTTGTGGTGAATTATGTGTTTTTAAGTTGTTGTATCGCGTTCGCCCCCCGAGGGTATTGTTACAAACTATAGTTAGTTGTGTCTTATTGGCAGTAATCGAATAATCGGGCGCTTATATACCTAAACTTCTTCCCGTGAAAGAATAATATGGACATTCCTTTCTGAATAAATAAGTAATCCCGGGTTCCCGGATCGCACAATTTTGTAAAAACAACTATAAAAAACTTAATGATAAATCTTTCATTGTAAATTAAAAGTTCCATTAGAATCAGCTTTAAATTTAAAAAAAAAATGCAATGAACTATAAAAATCTAAGGAATTTCGAACGATTCCGAGATCCGGGATTCTGAAAAACATGTCCGTATTATACTTTCGTGGGAATAAAAGTGAAGTTTAGGTATATTAGCGCCCGATTATCCGATCACTGCTTATTAGTCAAAGTTTATCAGATTTAAATATAGTTTCTTTGATAGAAATTTAGGGCTAATTCCTTAATAAGGGAATGTCTTTAAGTCTGTCTGAAGGCGTGATGAAGAATGTTTAAATGTTTCAAATCGAGACTCGAACTTGTGAAACGTTGTGCCAAAGCCTACTACTGAACCATTGGGCCTATAATGTAACTGTCAAGCCAAATTTTACTGTGTTATTGTCAAGTTACATTATGTTCCCTTTTTTTACTACGTGTTTATTGCTGTATTGTGTCGGTGTCGTATAATGTTTTCTATTCTATTCTAATATAAAGAACTTGCTAAACGCTTAGTTGACACTTCGCGTGACCCAAGGGCTGGCTTTTATCTCGGACAGAGGATAAGCATTGCCATACAACTTGGCAATGCCGGAATTTTGGGCTCACTTCCAGTCGATAGCGATGCGGACGAATTTTTTGACGCCATATTTTAGTTAGGATTTTTTGTGAATATAATTAGATTAGTATTTAAAATATGAAATCCTCATTTGAATAAAAAAAACGAAATTAAGTTAAAATTACCTTTTTTAAGTTATGTCATTAATCGAATTTTGACATTTGTTACGGGTAGTCAGACGCCTGAAAAATCTGACTCCAGACTTGTCAAGGGGTATCTAAATGCCAATTCTACTCTTTTTAAGCAACGTCCGCATTCGTATCTCAGACGTTATCTGTTAAAAATCTATGGAAATGGAGGCTTTTTTGACAGATTGCGTAAGAATTCAAACGTTGCTTAAGGGTGCGTTTCTACCAGAGATGTGCGAGGTAGCTGAGTGACGCGAGGTTGCGTAGCGACGCTGTGAAACGGTGCGCAGATGACCGATGCGAGGATGTGTAGCGGACTCTTTAGAATAAAATAGAATATAATATTATTAACTATGAACACCATAATTAAGGTAAAGAAAATATAGATGAGGAGAACTTTACATAGGGTGACACAATGGCCGGCCTTATCGCTAACAGCGATCTTTTCAAGACAACCTTTGGATGAATTTTAGAGAGAAAAGGAAAGACTATACTGTAGGTAGTCTTAGGTCTGGCCTGTTGGTCGAGTGGTTAGTGACCCTGACTGCTTAACCGGAGGTCGTGGGTTCGATTCCCACCCAGGACAAATCTTTGTGTGATGAGCATGATCATTTTGTTCTGTGTCTGGGTGTAATTTGTCTATAATATGTATGTATTTAGAAATATATAAGTATGTTTATCAGTTGTCTGGTTGCCATAGCACAGGCTCTGCCTAGTTTGGGATCGGATGACCGCGTGTGAGTTGTCCCAGGATATATATTATTAGGTGTACCATTCATATACACAATAAGTACATAATATATTAATATATATACCAGTAACAATGAAACAAAAGCGGAGAACACAGCAGCAGCAGCAGTTTCTCGCTAGCGTCCATTCCTAACGCACATCCCTCGCACACATCTCTCGCATACATTCTTGGTACACATCCCTCGGACACATTCCTAGCACCCATCCTTTGCTTGTTTTGTACGTCCAAAAACTTCGCGCCGCTATGCCATTTCGTTGCGTTGAGCGAGGCTAGGTAGTGATTCTATTGGTTCTTAACAAACACATCCCTCGCTTTGCTTCCTCGCACATCTCTGATAGAAACGCAGTCTTAAATTAGTTGTATTGGCCCTCTGTTGCTCAGTTACTGGGTTGTGGAGATCAGATAGGCATTCGCTCCGTGTAAAATACTTTTCAGCTGCATCCGGTTTGATTGGAAGCCGAACCGAGATTGGCTTTGAACATATTAAATTTGCCTTAAACTTTGATTTGATTTTAAATATTTTTTTTAGGTAAAATGGTGATTTATATATATTATTATTATTATTTATTAAACACACAGCTACAATGACAAACATTAAAGAAATTAAATTAAATTGGATTCATTCTCATTAACATTAAATTGAATAAACACAACAATTATAATTTTCTAGCCTTATATTTTATAATATATGCCTAGTTTTCTTTTGTTTGAAAAAGGTTTTAAGTAGGTACACTTTCACAATGATAATTTTGTTATGAGAGTATTTCATTACAAATGTCCATCATTGTTCGCATGGGGCGACAGTTTTTTTTTCCAATCCCTTGTCTAGTTTCTATGTTTTGATTCTCATGTAACTGTCATCAGGGGCCATCCATAAATTACGTCACACGAATTTTACACAGCTGGTCACATTTGTGAGATTCCCCCCTCCTTAGTGTGACGTCGTAAATACTCTAGAAAATATTAAATTAAAACAGCACTTTCGACATTATTTTTATACCAAGTTAATTTATTTTTTAATAAAATCAACATCAAAGAAAACATTAAAAAGTAACAAAGCAAAAAACTTAAACCTTATGAACATACAGATGGCAAATTTAATATAAATGAAGTATTTAAACACGTAATTTGTACTATTAACGAAAAACTTAAAAATATTTTCAGCCCTATCTGTATGTTCCTAAGGTTTAAGATTTTTGCTTTGATTTGATGTTGATTTATTAAAAAATAAATTAACTTGGTATAAAAATTATTCATTTATATTGAAATGATGATGGTGATGGTGATTTTGAAATGTGACGTCACGTAATTTAGGACCCCTCCCACCCCTTTTCACACAATGTCACACTTCGTCGCCCCCCCCCCCTTGC
>NDFZ01004816.1:103824-115785 GCA_002192655.3 Mamestra configurata
CCCCTTGTGACGTAATTTATGGATGACCCCTCACACATAGACATGCAGTAAATCTACATCATGTGGAAACTTCGAAAATGTCCTTTCAGTTGGTGAACAATGAGGTCGAAGGCAAGACGACAGGTCGTTGAGCTCCTAAGAGCGATACTATTGACTCCGTTTCTTAGCAATTAGACGGTACCGGGTGCTTTTGCGAGTCATCTGGTCATCTCTAATCAGTTCTTCTAAACTAACGACACGGATAAAACTTTTTATATTAATGCGAAATGCGTTGTGATAGAATGTAAGCTTCTTGCTGTCTACCGCTTAACTCAGGCCGGCTTCACAGCTGTCCGGGAGCCTGGGGGGCTAGGGGATACCCCCTAGCCCCCCACTACTACTACGCTACTCCGTATCACCTACAGACTAACGATTCCGAACCCGAACTAAGAATGAATGACTACACGAATTCATGAATTCTTAGTGGTTAGGTGTTACGGAATAGAATACGCCCGCAACTAAGCCCGAAACTACGGACTTCGGGTTTAGAGAGTAGCTCCCCAGGCTCCCGGACGTGAAGCGCTAGAACATTGTTTCACAGCGACGCGGATCAGCCCGCTCCTGGTAGAGCCCGTACAACGCATAGTACTGAACCCTCGTTTCAGAGCACAGCGGGCTATCCGTCCGGTTCTCCCGTGTGCGGGCGGCCCGTGAGGGTGTCCCGGACAGCTGTAAAACCAGCCTTAGCAAGAGAAAGAGTATAAGTGCGCCGATTTCTGAGGTTTTTTGTCAAACTCTACTTAAAGCTTACAAAGTAACGATTTAACTGTATAGGTACTTACTTATTTTTTGTTTTTCTTTCACAGTAAAACAAATATGGCGTCATTGCGGGCTAGACATCTGCTGATACTACTTCTGGTGTCGTGTGTGAAGACTGATCGAGTCAGAAAGATGGAATCCTTCGACAGCGCCGTTTTTAATTCTTTAAGGGTATGTACCAAAACAATAGAATGACTGGCCTGTTGGTCGAGTGGGTAGTGACCCTGACTACTAAACCGGAGGTCGTGGGTTCGATTTCCACTCAGGACAAATCTTTGTGTGATGAGCATGATCATTTGTTCTGTGTCTGGGTGTAATTTGTCTATAATATGTATGTATTTAGAAATATATAAGTATGTTTATCAGTTGTCTGGTTGCCATAGCACAGGCTCTGCCTAGTTTGGGATCGGATGACCGTGTGTGAGTTGTCCCAAGATATTATTATATTATAATAGAAACACATACTTATTATAACACGTACGTAAAATATTCTCATATAGTGTTTGTCTATTTTTAACCGACTTCAAAAAAAGGAGGAGGTTCTAAATTCGGTTGTATTTTTTTATGTTTGTTACCTCATATCTCCGGCATTTATGAACCGATTTGAAAAAATATTTTTTCATGTGAAAGGATATACGTTTTCCAATTGGTCTAACCGTAAAATTATTTATCAAAACAACAAAAAGCTTTTATAAATAACTAGTGGCCCGCCCCGGCTTCGGCCAGATGTAATTTTTTATCAATTTTTATTTCATAAGAACCTTCTCCTGACAATAACAAAAAAATACATTGCGAAATTGGTCCAGCCGTTCTCGAGTTGTGCGATTAGCAACACATTTGGCGATTAATTTTTATAAATATAGATATTTATTCGTAGAAAGACAACTTTTGGTCCACAGTAGGTGTTAATAGCACGCAATACTATGTTAGTTAATTTTATAAATATAAAGTACAGTCTCTTCATAGGCATAGTTGAAATAAATAAAATTGACAGTTAAATAATTAAAGTCAAAGCATTTATTTCAAATAAACCATTAACAGGTACTTTTGAATTGTCAAAGTCAGTCCGTCAAAAACATGAAGCTATTTACACGTTACAAACCGTAGATCTCTATGGAGAAGAACGTGCAAGAAACTCCACGGACACTCTTTTAAAACATTTCATATTTACAAAAATCCCGGTTATATTAGCCTTGTTGCTTCTATATATGAGAACAATGTAAAGAAAGAAAAAACAATTTACATTATTAAATATTAAAATAAGCCAGTGACAACAAAGAGATGACCAGTCTCCACTGACGGCGCCCGTTCACGAACAGGACTGAATAAATAAACTCAAGTCAATATAAAAATAAAATGTAGACCAATTAGAAATACTCTTTTAATTCTATATCTGATTATTGGTGACTCTGATCCGGACTAAAATATGGGTGTGCAGATGCTCTCTGTCTTTTCCTTGTAAGAAAACAAGCATTACGTTGCATTCCAGAGGCAATCTTTCATTTTAAAACAGCTAATTAATAGGTAATAATTATTTTTGATGTGTAACATCTTTCCTCTCGCTTTCCTGCAATCTGTGGGAGTGATTTCGTGAAATGGGACGGAAGTGTGTAACAGAAAGCCAAGGAAGCGTGCGCTGTTTGATTTGACCAATGAGCGTGTGCAGTGGTCGAGCTGGCTGTCAGTTGGTACTTTTAATATTAATGGAGCTTTTTACCAAGGTGAGACGTCAGATGTTACACATCCTATGCGACTACTGTAAGACTCGCTCGTTTTTTTTCAGGAGGCGTCAAATCAAACACAAGCGGACACATTAAATCTACCAGCAAACGCCTCATCGATCCGAGAAAATATCACAGATACATTCAGGCAAGTCAAATGATTTTAGTATAAACTACTTACTACTAACTTTTTTTTTTTTAAGGATGGGTTTCATCAAATGACTTCTTCCGCTCTGGGTGGAGCGGAAGGGTGTGTCAGACTCTTACTGACTAAAACCCATCCGTGTTCCTTCTAAAGACCTTTGCGTTCCAGGGCCGCGGTGACTCCTACGCGGTGGTTCGAAAAGTGTTGGAACCCTGGCAGGCTCTGGCCCTAGCGGGCCCCGTCTTCTATGCTGACATGAACTACACTACACTTACCATAGTGTGGTCTATTTAACCGACTACAAAAAAAGGAGGAGGTTCTCAATTCGACTGCATGTTTTTTTAATTTTTTTTTTGTTTATTCATAGCTCCGTCATTTGTGAACCATTTTTAAATGAAAGGATATACTTTCCAAAATCGGTTCAGTAGTTTGGCTTTTAAATCAAAGTTGCGGGAAAAAATATGTCATCCAAGTAAACGAAATTGTGTATTTTCCTTGCCTGTGACTTTCCAGTGGTGTTGTTAGGTGTACGGTAGAGCTAAAAAGTTAAATATAAATAACTTTTATTTCAGAAGTCGGTGTTTTCGGTTGTTTCTTCGCATTTTAACACCGACTTCTGAAATTAAAGTTATTTATACTTCGTAGTTTTTTTTTGGTAGTCTGTTATTTTTTTTTTGTAGAAATCATGCGGGGTAGTCTTTCGGGACTGCTGCTAGAAGTGAAAACTACGCAAAAGCTAAAGCGTTCGGTGACGATGACGCGAGTTCCATGATTTTTTTCACCCAAAATGATAAATATCAAAAGTCAAAAGTCAAAACGTTTATTTCAATTAGGCCATTAAACGGCACTTTTGAACGTCAGCATTTAGAGTTCAGTAAAATAATAATATTACATTAATAAAGTGACTCTACTGTCCATTCGGAAAGGTAGATTCTTATGGAGAAGAACGGACAAGAAACTCCATAGTTACTCTTATTATCACTATTTGATTCCACCCGTATTTGAACTTAATAATTTAAACAAAGACAGTTATTGTGGCGTTACTATAATAGTTAGACAGATGCCATCGCGGGACGTTTTTATGAGCAATCATGAGTACTATTATTATATAGAATTTATATATCGTCAATAGTTCCCGCACATTTTTTTTTTTTTTTTTAAGGATGGTAAATCATCAAATGACTTCCTCCGCTCTGGGTGGAGCGGAAGGGCGTGTCAGACTCTTACTGACTAAAACCCATCCGTGTTCCTTCTAAAGCCCTTTGCGTTCCAGGGCCGCGGTGACTCTTTCGAACAAATTCCGCAACCCTGGCAGGCTCTGGCCCTAGCGGGCCCCGTCCTTTATGCTGACATCTCATTGAGGCGCGTGTGAAACACAACGCGCCATCGACCCGGGCCTGGTGGTGATCGGACAGCGAGCCACCCAACGCTCGCCGTCCGCAGGCCCGCGCCTACGGTGGCCGGGATCGCCCTGCGACTCCCGACGCCCGGGGCGTCTTCTCCTGTAGCGGCGGTTGGGACGAAGGCCTTGCCTTTCCCTCGCGCGGCCCGCCTCCTATAGTTCTCGCACTGCACGCAAAAGAATTACTGTTATAAGCAACATGTTGATACCTTGGATTACATTGTTACAATTTAGGTAGGGAATCTCTATTTATTTTTGAAAATATTATATAGCCTATATTACTCGGTGAAGACGTAGCTAGTAGCAGAGTAAGGTGAAAGATTTTTAAATCGGTTCATTCGTTTTTGAGCCAAATCGTACAAACAAACAAATAAATCTTTCCTCTTTATAATATTACTTTAGATTATTGTTAGTTTAGATTATAAATCTACAATAAGACCTTGTACTTGTAAACATTATGGTGCCATAAATATTTTGAATTTCGTAGGTAAGTAACATTGCGACCGAATATCTGCCGCGCACGTAATTATTTTGTCGCGCGAATATTTTTAGTTTGTGATATCTTCTAAGATATTTGTTAAAACTATATAGAGGAAAGGGCACAAATATTCTATATTAAATTTCCGTTCTAACAAACAGATTTATTTAGATATATATTAATACCATATGGGTTAAATAACCTTCGCAATAATTCATTCTTTTTAATCTAAAATTTAATTATAAATTAAATTAAAGTTATTGTGAGTTATCCGTCGGAGATAGATATATGCCATCGCGGAATTTTTATAGATATTGATATGTTCTTCAATATGTAATACATCGTTTTGTTCTATCATCAATAGTTTTCACAGCGCATGCGATGAAAGGACATACATTTATACACAAGTCGTGTTATGAATTTTTTTTTAACACCTTTTGTTACATTATTCAAGTTTTAGTAAGGATTCCTAATTATTTCTGGAAATGAATATATATGTTACTCGATGAAGATGTAGCTTTCTAACGGTGAAAGAATTTTCAAAATCGGTCGAGTAGTTTTTGAGCCAAATCGTAACAAACAAACAAATCTTTCCTCTTTATAATATTAGTTTAGATCATCATCACCATCATCATACTATCCGAAAGACGTCCACTGCTGGACATAGGCCTCCCCCAAAGCGACCCCCCCTTTACCATAATCACCACGCTTGGCAGGCGGGTTGGTGATCGCAGTGTAACTGTTGCAATGCACAGAGAATGCTGCTGCATTCTCTGGTGAATCCCTTAGTCGCCTCTTACGACACCCATGGGAAGTGATGGGATGGTGTCATTCTTTTACGTCCGACACTATACAGAATTTATATATTAGGATGTTACAAAAACCCAATGGTTCCTTAAAGGAGTACGTATACCAGTCATGAAGGTACAATTAAAAAACTAAAATTATTACCTAACATATTGCAGGTACACAAACAGAATGCCACTTCTACTAACTATTTCCATAAAAAAAAGCATGTTTGACAGATTGCGACTGACCTGCGAATGCAGTCGTTGCTTGAAAGTGAGTAGAATTGGCACTCAGATTGCATTGATATTCGAAACATTGAGAAAACCCAGCCAAATGCGAGTCGGACTCTTACACGAAGGTTTCCGTACAAAAAAGCCCAAAAAAACACGTTTCTTGTATGAGAGCCCCCTTTCATTTTCAATTTTATTTAATTTTTTGTTATTTAGTAAATTTTTGGAATTACAAATACACACTATGTGAAAATTTCAACTGTCTACCTATTACGGTTATAAAATACGGATATACAGCCCGCTGAAAGGACGACGACGGTTATAAAAAATGCTCTAAGTAAAATGTTGCGGTTTGAGCGAACTGTCCGATGAAGTTGAAACACGGCATTGATGAAGTAGAGTAGTAGAGTAACTTTATTAATGTAATATTATTATTTTACTAAAATGTAAATGCTGACGTTCAAAAGTGCCGTTTAATGGCCTAATTGAAATGAACGTTTTGACTTTGACTTTGACTTTGAAGTCTGATATGAAAAAAAAAGAAAAATAACAATTATTTGGATATTTCGAAAACAAACCCCTAAATGGGCGAAAAGGGGTGATGAAGTTTTTAGGGGAGGACATTATTGCTTACTTCAATTTACGTGGAAATTGCAACGAACAAACTAAATGTGAGATATTTGAATCAGATCTAACAATTTTTTAATCAACCCTTGACGGGGTTAACGGGGCGAATAGTAGGTTGATCTTGAGATTGTTAAATTAATATCGTAGTGCTTCATTTTTCATAATAATAATATAATAATAATAATAATAGCCTTTAATTAACAATCTTACAAATAAGTTTTTCTAAATATTTAATTATATTACTAGACACCAGTTTCGCGAAGATTGTCTTGCTTCCCAGCATAGGCCTCCCCTAAAGCTTGCCACATAGTGCGATCATGTGTTTTCCTTCTCCACATAATGCCTGCTGTTCTTTTAATATCATCCTCCCACCTACGACGTTGCCTCCCTTTTTTCCTTTTGTACTGTCTTGGATACCACTCAGTTACTTCCTTAGCCCATTTCTCTTTTTTGTTTCTCATCATGTGACCTGTCCATCGCCATTTAAGTTTCTTAATACAATATGTCACACCTGTAACGCCGGTCTGTTTACGAATTGTTTCTATTTTTATTTTATTTCGTAGTTTAATATTGAGCATGCTTCTTTCCATGCTATGTTGGCAGGTCTCTAATTTATGTATATTGTGTTCTGTTAAACTCCAAGTTTGGCATCCGTAAGTCATAATGGGCAGAATACATGAATCGAATATTTTCTTCTTACATTTAAGTGGTACATGGGGATTTTTCACTATTTCTTTTAGAGACCAGTATCTTTTCCAAGCCAAATTAATTCTATTGTTTATTTCTTTTGTTGTGAGGTCTTTTGGAGATATTATTTGACCAAGATAGGTGTATTCGTCAACGTATTCTATCGTTGTACCATTGACTACAATAGGGATTTTTTCAACGTTTGTCATTAATTTAGTTTTTGAGGTGTTCATTGACAGTCCAACATTTCCACTTTCATGTACCAATTGTTCGAGCATTTCTTGTAGACTTGTCGCGTTGTTTGAAATAAGTATCAGATCATCTGCGAACCTCAGGTGGTTTAGTTGAGCTCCGTTGATATTTAGTCCATAATTGTGCCATTCGAGACGTCTAAATACGTATTCAAGAACTGCCGAGAAAAGTTTGGGTGACAGTGGGTCTCCTTGTCTAACTCCTTTTTTTATAGCAAACATTAAAAAAGGGTTAGACGGGGCGTTGAAGTTTGCGGAGTACCAACTAAATCCGCGCGGATGAAGTCGCGGGCAAAGTGCTAGTAATATTTTGACTGGCCTGTTGGTCGAGTGGTTAGTGATCCTGACTGCTTAACCGGAGGTCGTGGGTTCGATTCCCACCCAGGACAAATAT
Organism: Mamestra configurata; assembly: GCA_002192655.3. Taxonomy (NCBI): domain Eukaryota; kingdom Metazoa; phylum Arthropoda; class Insecta; order Lepidoptera; family Noctuidae; genus Mamestra; species Mamestra configurata. The sequence goes on from NDFZ01004816.1 coordinate 111,347, forward strand.
TTGTGTGATGAGCATGATCATTTGTTCTGTGTCTGGGTGTAATTTGTCTATAATATGTATGTATTTAGAAATATATAAGTATGTTTATCAGTTATCTGGTTGCCATAGTACAGGCTCTGCCTAGTTTGGGATCGGATGACCGTGTGTGAGTTGTCCCAGGATATATTATTTTTAATATATTAAATTCTTCCGTAAATGACTGACTGACTGACTGACAAAGTAGCGGTCAAAATCTAGTAATGTCTAAAGTACAGCTCTTGTACGCGCTTATCCAGTTTTTACCCGTTCCCGTAGGACTTTCGAGAAATCCTCTCTTAGTCCTTCCCTACACTCCCCAAGGAACCTACATGCTAAATTTAAGCTTTCTAGGACCAGTAGTTTCGGCTGTGCGTTGTCTGTCTGTCAGTCACTCAGTCAGTTAGTAACGGAGGATGATTTATCACGTGACATTTTGACAGCGTTTGTCAAAACCATATACCTATTTTTGACGCTTAGACAATCACCTTCGCCACGTTATCGATGTCAGAATGTCACTTGTCTAGAGCCGCAGGAACTAGGTTTATTAATTCCACCCCGACCCTTGCTCAAGCCAGCCCGCGCCGCTGAGCCTGTAGTCTTAAATTCACCCCTTAATATTTATTTTAGTTCGATCCAGCCCGTCCCTAGCTGTCCTCCCCCCAGGGACGCCCTAAGCCGAGGCCCGTACCCCACAAGGGGTGCCCTTAGCCTGTAGTCGCTTAGTTTGTAAGTTTTTTATAAGCCCTGGCTGGAGGCTTTAATATTATATTAAGGCCACCACAGGCAAGCCCGGTTAAGCAGTTGACAACCTTATAGGTTGAACTGCGAGACCACTCACAAAAAAAAGGACTAGGTTTATTTTATCTTTTTTTTATTTTTATTTAATATGGGTTTGCTCTTGACTCTAGTCTAGGTCATATATACCAGAGACGAAGTCGACGATGGAGCGAGCTTACCTAGAATAAGCCCGTTCACTCTAATTTTGAAGAGATTAGGGTTGTATGCGTTCGGAAACACAGACGCAGGCAGAGAGTTCCACTCCTTTGCTATGCGCATTATAAAAGACGTTTGGAAACGTTTAGTGCGAATTGGTCTTTGTAATTAACATCCCACATTTTGCCCACAGCTGTGAGAACCGTACCTACGGTTACTACGCTGACGTCGACAACGACTGCCAGGTGTTCCACGTCTGCTTACCCTCTCAGACACCATCAGGTCGCAATATTACCTACCGCTGGAGCTTCATCTGTCCCAACGAGACTGTCTTCAATCAGGTATTATTGATTTTGACTGGCCTGTTGGTCGAGTAGTTAGTGACCCTGACTGCTAAACCGGAGGTCGTGGGTTCGATTCCCACCCAGGACAAATCGTTGTGTGATGAGCATGATCATTTGTTCTGTGTCTGGGTGTAATTTGTCTATAATATGTATGTATTTAGAAATATATAAGTATGTTTATCAGTTGTCTGGTTGCCATAGCACAGGCTCTGCCTAGTTTGGGATCGGATGACCGTGTGTGAGTTGTCCCAAGATATTATTATTATTCAAATGTTAATAGGGTGATTGATTCAAGTGTCAATGTAGTGATTGATTCAAAATTGAATTTTATTAACGTTAACTTAATTAAAATTTCGTTATGGAGAATTTTGGATGACAGGAGTCCCAGCATTATGCTGAGCGATAGCGTTTTGTGTGAATGTGACGCATATCTTCCTTCCATAACTTTTTGTTTTTGGTATGCGTCATACTTGGTGCAAATTAACTCTTTTCCTTTCTTTCTTTCATGACATAATAGGGTATTTTTCTGAAAAAATCTAATTTGTCCGTCAGATAGATTTCAAAAAAAATGTTGGTTATGTATTTTTATTTTTTAAACGTAAATAAAAATTAAAAAAAAAACTCACGTGACGTCACTATGATAGTACATTGGGGTACAATTTACGTCACACGTAATTTCAACACACTGTATCATTTTAATTTTTTGATTACGTGTAAAAATAAAAAATGCGTGTTCAGTAATTTTTGAAAATCTATCTGACGGGCTACTTAGATTTTTTCAGGTAAATACCCTACTTAGCCATCACCAATCCCATCACGGATTTGCTTGTCTTCCTCTATAACCAAGTATTTAATTACAAATAGCTATTTTGCCTGTTGTCACTAACACTAGGAAGTACGCTACTACGATTTCGATTCGGCACCGAGAGAGGAAAACTGCTAGAATTTAAAATTGGCTCTTATTAAGGCATACGTTTATTTGATATCACATAGAATATAGGCAATACAGTGCCATAATAAATTTCTTGTCTGGTCTAAATATCAAAAACGAATTCAATTTGTAATCTTTCTGATTGAGTCCCTAACCCGAGTGATTGATTCAATTACAGGAAGTCCTAACATGCACGAGAGTGGCAGATTCAATCGACTGCAAAGATTCCCCGGACTTCTACCACGTTAACTTGGAAATAGGCAAGGTATCCAATAAAACCGAAGAAGCGAAAGACAAAAAAGATATGCGAAAGACACAGAAAAGAAAGCAAGAGAAGAGAAACCAAAACATTGTCATGGGAAGTGAAGTTAGCGACTTTGTGACTGACGATATGCAAGCTCATTTGGAACCCGTAGAGTTGATCAAGCGACAAGAAAATGGTCCAGTCTTGATTGAAGCTGTCATAGAAAGTGTGGACCCTGAAATAGAAGATATGGAACAGGAACAGAAAAATGAAGAGGAGATGGACAGAATAGTGATGGAGAGGAATATGAGGAATGATAGGCAAATGAGACGAGGCATGTTTAGGTTTAAGGGAGATGTCTAGTGATTGATTCAATGCGTTAACTGATTAATTCAATGAATTACCTGATTGATTCAATGAATTTGATGATTGATTCACGTTTTGAGATTGTGTTTAAATTTTGATTGGTTTTTGGTCTATCGATAGTTTTATATGAACCTTATTTTATGTGAAAAATTATTATTGATTTTGTTCGTAGAAGGTGTTTTTTTTTCCTGAATAGGTGTGAAAATGTGTTAATAGATCAAAAATCGACACAATATTTGAAATGAAAAATGGCGATAGGCTGCCTTTTCTCTAAATTTCGCAGTGGCCAAGTGTATTCTAAGTTACAGTAAGTTAGTTTTAAGTTATTGTACATAAAAATTGAAGTTTAAATAAATGGAAATGTTCATTTGTATGTTTTTTCTTTTATTTCGTAACCTTCTAATCATAACTAGTGCCACCGGACAGGGTTGATGGTATCATCGAACCCCCGGTTTCTGAAATTAGAATTTAAAGTTGAGTATTTGATCAACTCTACCTGTAGCTTGAAAAACTTGTTTGAAACTGAAATGGCGCATGGAAACGGGAAGTAAGACCCAGTTCTCATAAACGCAGTTGTTTTGTTAGTTCCAATAGACCATTTTACGAGTATGATATTAAATTCACTCGTGCACATTATTACTCCCAAATCAGGTGATAAGAAAACTAAATAATTTCTATTCTACAATTCAGGCACTAAAATTCAATCACTAGGTGCCCAAATAACCCCACCGAGGGTGTTCCATGAGACCAGACAAAGAGGACACGCGAGGGGCACACCGTTCGGAGACTTGAGCAGTGTTCGGGTTTTCGGATGGTGTGCGCTTCATTGGAAGGAATCTGGCTCGCTGCTCTCTGGTACGCGTCTGTTCATCAGACGTGACTGTGACGGCGGGAAGCAAATGGAGAGAGATCTTGTGAAAGGGTGGAGAAGAGAGAGACCATGGAACAAAAACAATGGAAAACACGGTTGCAAAAAATCTACCCCTGGGCGGTACCAGCTGCTCATCATATCAGCCGAAAGACGTCCACTAAACCTCCCCCAAAAGGGAGCCATAATCGGCCTCATCTATCTTAAAATTACCAAAACAGATTGACGTGTAAAAAGTGTTAAGTTTAACCTACTTGCAAAATAAATACATATCATTTTTCAATTATCATTTAATTGCCACGTTTGGCGATTGACGTGGGTTGGCGATCGCAGTGTAGCTGTTGCAATGCACAGAGAATGCTACTGCCCATTCTATGGGTAGTCTCTAAATCACTGCTAGCTACTCAGCAGCTGGATAATCCGACTAATGGGATCGTCAAGCCCCTCGTATTCTAGGGAGGGCAACGAACGCCTACCGCTTGCCGATGGAAACATGAGCCGCGGTGGCTCCCGGTCCGCTGACCCTCCTTTGATGACCTGATCAGGGGCGATTTTAGGAGGAAGGGCTCGTTCGAGCGTCGGTGAGATGCTGGGTCATACTCTGGCGTCAGCTCACCGATCTCTGAACGCGAGTGAGTGAGGGCTGCTGCGGAGAACTCCAAGTTCTTTCGCAAGTGGCTCAGACTGGAGTATGGCCGGGGGTCGTCCTCCAACGGAGAGCAGGCCTCAGTCCTG